>JAENRT010000050.1:6814-43002 GCA_032173475.1 Amanita phalloides | reverse complement strand
GASGKWGWTWSATCATCGTAAATTCCAAGAAACGGTAATACAAATTCGTGTTTGAGAGATCGCCATGCCAGGGCTTCTTGACAGATATCCTGACTGAGATGGGTAGACGCATAGTCGTGACGCCTTTTGTACAATGCTTTCAGCGCAACTGGAGCCATCCACCTCGCCCTTGAGAACGAACCCAAACCCTCCACCACCAATGTAATTGTCATTGGTCTTTATGCTGACACCAGATACGAACAAAGACCTAGGAATGACGGGCCTCTTTGTTACAATTTTGAGCATCAATCGTCTTGCGCGGCGATTGGCATCTGGTATCTCCAAATAGCCATTAACGAGTAAATAAATCACAAAATCCAGTATATTTTCGATGTCCAACGGATCGGTTAGCTGTAATGCAACATCGACATAGTTGTCCGTGGATAATAATGTGCGCATGTGATCAACAGTGACATCGTTCACGACAGAAGCGATGGTAGATGTTGGCTATGAAATCTTAGCCGAATCTATGCTCAATATGTTGTCACACCTTTCTATCCCTCAGAATAGAGAGCAATGGCAAGAGAAGGGAGTTCACCATGTTGTGGTTCAACTCCAGTCGCATCTGAACTTCTGCATCTGTATATGTCTTTGATTCGTGTTGCAATTCCTCTTGCGTCTGGAGAGGAGAGCCGACCAGATTGTGGTGCAACTCCAGTCGTGTCTGGACTTCTGCATCCGTACAAGTCTTTGATTTTTGTTCCCATGTGGTGAGGGGAGTTGTGTTGCACCATCTTCGCCACAACGTCCTCCATCGTTGGACGCTCAGAAGGATTGCTTGCCCAACAATCCTGGATAAGGTTCCACACATCGTTCGCCATTCTCGGCTCTGTTGGCCGGTCTGGGCGCCTCCCGCTTGTCACAAGCATGGTGATTTGGAACTCGTTCTTGTTTAGAAAAGGAACTCTATCAAAAAAGATCTGCATAGCCAAGCTCAATGAGTTGCACAAGATTTCTAGATTTGGCGTTACGCACCGCATAGTAGAGGCAACCAAACGCGTATATGTCTGTTGCCATTGTTTTCTTCCGTCTCCATTCGTCTTCATCCTCACTGTGGTATTCGCAATCGGCCATGCCACACAAGATACATGCACCAAACAGCTCTGGAGCTGCAAAGCTAATGGGCGTTTCCGAATGGTATCGTGCAACGGTCGCATCGGCCAATCCAATACCAGAAATCTGACAGCAGGGACCAGAACCAACAAGGATGTTATCCTGATACGTAAAGAGATCAGTAGATCAGTCCATTGCGATGCGAAAGTACTTGCCCCGTGCAAGTCGCCATGAACTATTCCTTCAGAATGAATATAGCTAACTCCCTCGGCTATCTCTAACATCTTTGAATATGGCGTTGATAAGTGATGCTTTTCCCGTGTCATACTATGATTGGATCTACGTGAGCGTAATTGAGAAACGACGAAGCAACTCTTACTCGGCCAACGACCAGAATCCGAAATCTGCAATCCGTTGAGTTGTATGTCACGGATGAATCATGATGACTCTGCATCTACATTACCTTGGACGATCTGCGATTCCAAGAGTTTCGACCAAGGGCAATGGGGCTTGCGGGAAACTCATGATGGTGGTGGAAATCGCCTGAACGGCTAATTATTATAAGGGTTTAGCGCCCTACAAAATGACAGCAAGCGCGGGTAGGTACGGATCACATGCCTGCCCTCCACTGGAGTCCCGGCCTGGCGCCTGACGTACGACTGGAAGTTTCTTCCTTTTTCTCCTTCTTGCGTACGGACAATGACTTTAAAAGTAGATATAAGTTTATCGGCAGTTTATAACAATAACTATATAAGTAGGCTTCACCTTTCCGCGGCACTTTCGGCGACATTGGCCTAGCTGCTCGACCATTGCAGTGAACCGCGTTTCACCTGCCATTCCTGGTCTCCGTTCCTTCTCCTGGTACCCTGTTGCCCGTAACGTGTGTGGATCCTTCAAGTTCCATTCTTTTTCGTATATAAATATTTTTCCCAATTCAAAAACACATGTAGATGGTGAAACTGCACACGCGAGTCCCCTCTGTGTATCGACTAGATATTTGGCTTACTAATACGGCCTTGTCATTTGTGCATGCGGTCAGGGAGTCACATCCAAAATTCCAAATATTCAAATGGCTGATCATGGCATAGTACGGTCCCATGGTTTGAATTACACGGGAAGGGAGAGGCGAGGTTGGAAATGGGCCCATCTGGCAGATTTTCTCATCTAAAAAAGGTAGCGGCGCGCATGGCCGCCCTGAGCTTTTCACCCTATGCTACACTCAGAAGTCAACATTTCAACGTTCAACTGGCACCGCTTTTTGAGATAGCAGACATACCTACGTCAATGGTGACAATTTCCTTGGCAGCGCATACTCGATGTACTTACTTCGACACGAATCTCTTTCTATCCGACTCTGACGAGTTCAACGAAATTTGCATGAGTGGCGACGCGACTAGACCCGAATGATCGCAGCTACCGCCCCTACAAATCAAAAATGGCAGCTATGTTCCAAAGCCTGACTTAGTCTCGGATTCACCCTCCAACGAGGAGTAAACAATCACCGTGGCTCTAATGATTAATAGAGTAATAGCTGATCCAGTTGTGCAACATGTTTTAACGTTCAATTCAATCACTTCGTCCTAGTTGCGGCAGCCAAAGCCATTTTCGACATGAGACTCAAAGACGGACAGTTCATTGGCCATGCGCCCTGTGGAAAATTTGCGACAGTGGTGGGGACAGGCGGAGTGGAGGTTGACCGTGGTCGGCCCTACCAATGTAGGAGTCAAGGAGTCACGGGATCCAAAATAGCCAAACACTTCATATTGGTGGCCTCTCAATCTAATGTGATGATGATAATACACGATAGCTAATTCTTTAACGCTTTTAACAGTGCAAGTGCGCCGTCTATCCCAAATCCATCAAATGGAAAGCATATGTATCTTGGAATCGCATAAGTGTCGAATTTTCCCTGACGTGCCATCGTCAGACGAGCGCAACTGGCAATACGCTGATCAACTCACCCTGAACTCTGCTCGCTTCAGAAGACCTGCTGCAGAGGCGATACTATCGTACGTCTTCTTTATTGCGCCGATGCCCCATCCAGACAGGTTGTTCACTGGCTCGAGATGTTTTGACGCGCTGATGCCGAACGTAACACGTGCAGGATCTCGATGCCTGGGATCCAAGTCCTGCTTCTTGACCTCCTCGTTATACAAGTCCCGCAGAACCGTAAAGATCATCTTTTCCGAGGTTCCTCCAGGTGCGTTGGGGAACGAAACAGCGTTTTTAATCTGCCAATGGTTATTGTGGATTGGCGTTAGAATCAGAACGCCTATAGTCTGAAATCGCGAGTTAGCATTCGTTGGATAGCCTGCACGAAGCACGTACCATCTGTCCCTGCTTTGCTAGCCAATAGCGACGGTGTTTACGGTCAAGCCAGGGTTGCAACGTCGTCTACGAATCGATTCAGTTCCTGCCCGGTGGTTTGATATGTAGTGACCCACTGATGCCACCTGAAGACCATTTTTCTTATCCTTCCATTCCTTAATACCTTCTTCAACCTCTCTCCGCTCCTGATCGGTCCAGTCAAATTCCCTTATTTCTTCAATGTCAACATCCGCTTTCTCCGCTCTTCGCAAATTCTTCTTCAAATCTTTCACAGCGCGGACGCCCTCTACACCTTTATAGCCAGGCCCCGTCATCTCGATGATATGCTTTGGATCAATGACGTCTTCATATATGCAAGTCACGGTACTCCACCGAAACTCCACTGCCAAAGTCTTTTGCATTTCTTCGTCGACGCAGACCCATACTGGAATCAAGCCATGCTTTTCCGCCCAATCTATAAACTCATGTGCGGTGGGTGCCAATGCCGATGGATCAGACACCAAAGGATTTCCCCATGCAAATGCATGCGGTCCTAGAAATCCAACGTTACCGATGATGTAAAACCAAGGGAAGAGCGAGCGTACCTTTCACTATATACCCTTGCACAGGAATAAACGAGGATTCAGCAATCGGTTCTTCAGGTCGCCAGATTCGGTATCGCTGAAATTCCAGCCAGGCCGTCGAGCTTGACGACCCGTATTTTGCAATCAAGTCGGCGACCTCCGTTTTCATGTCCAGCCTCCACAGTTGGGGGTATGAAGGGTAGTGAGTGAATGAAGGTGGGGTGGTGATACCGTACATGAACGTGTGCGCTCCTTTGGAGTTACCATCCAGCCAGACTTACAATATATATCAACGACCATTCTTCATGACGTCACCCTCGGGGAAAAGATGGATAAAATACTGGTCATTAAGGTGACTTGCACAATATAGTACATGAATAACAGTGAAACAATTACAAAGCCGTGCCACGTTCGAAGCTCGCCCGAATTTCTGCCGTATACTTGTCGTAGTACCTTGCAATCTGGCCGAGGGTCTCGGGTTAGTACCCTTCCTCATCAAAGATATGCTTGATACTTGCCTTTCTGTTGAACACTCTGTTGCGTTCGTTGATATACGTGATGTCGCCCTCGTCCTCGTTGAGACGCTTCCGAGAAAATTTGCCTTTTTTGACAATACTGTAGGAAAATCGATGTCAGCCTCGGAGCGGAAGCAAATCTGAATTGAATAGAACCCACTCTCGGTTCATCTTGCTGACTAAGCGGTCAATAGCGTCCTCGGAGGGCTTGTTATCGCCGTAAATGAGTGTATTGGCGTCTCGGTATAGATTCTCGGCAGCGAGCCTTTGCTGCTGAGTCACCGTCATGACCTGTTAAATGTCGGGTGAGTACATAGCCATTGACAACTGCTCAACGTACCTGCATGGACGATGCCTGGGCCGGATCGAAGGTACTCAGTGTTCCAGGCGCAAGGCCTAGCGCGGCCTCTTTCTGTTTATTGTAGGCTTCCAGATCAGGTTTAATCAGGTCCAAATCTTTCTTGTACCGACGCCGAGCGGCGTGAGCATCGTCTATAGTCAAGCACTACTCAGAACACGAGTGTCGATTCGGGTGCTGGAAGACGTACGCACCATGAAATTCGTAATCTGCCCTCCGTGTTTTTCTTGCAAGCTTCTTCTCCCATTCGTCGTTCTCTTCTATTGTCCATTCCCAGTTCTTAGCACGTTCGACATCTTCGCCCTGCTCCTCCGCCTCTACTTTCTGCCTTAGCGTTTCTGCCAGCTTTCTTTGCCGCTCTAGTCGTGCGGTCTCGCGAGCACTCAGCCTTGCCTTTGTTGTCTCCTCTACCAGTGACCGACGATTTTCTTGTGATGAGGCAGCCTGCCAACGGACTGGTTAGCACGCACAAATGCGACACTTCATAGACAGTGAGGTGCAACTAGAGACATGACTCACGAATTTCCTCCTCAGCTGCGCTAACTTGGCCTTTCTCTCCTGCATAGTCAACTTCTTCTGTCCATTTGAGGGATCCTGGCTGCCTTCTCGGCTGATATTCCCACTTCCAACTTCATTTTGTGGTTCTTCGTCTGTTATTTCATTAGTTACGATTTCGTCGGCTCTAGGACTTGACATGATACGATTAAAGGGAGAGGTGCAGTATTCCCACGGTCGCAAGTTTAAGCAACGTGGATTGTAATCATAAGTACAGCAAATCCTAGACAAAACTTCATGGTGTTTATGCATCTCAAACTTCGTCACATCAGGCTGGATCCTGTTAATACAAAACGTCAGTCTATGCAAACAAAACGAAAAAAAAAATCCAAAAAGAAAATCAGGATTGCAGAATTATGGTCATCAAGGGCACGGGGCCTATGACTGTTGAGCTTGAATGTGTATATGAATTCATCATCGCAAGGATGCGACATAAAATGAGAGATTCCGATGCTCACCTTTGGAGTTCAAAGCCTGAGCGAAGTCAACACGAAGTGTGACAACATGTAATGCTCAATTCCAACTCCGCCAGAACGCCGAGATGCCGATATTGTTGCAAGGGCAGTGTGAGGCGCCTCTTCAGCCGCATTCCATGACATCCAGCAAGAAAGACAAAGACATCATTTCCTCGCGCAAAGACAGAGAAAGAGAGAAAGCAGAGAAAGAACGTGCAGCCGTTACAGCTGGAACTGAGCGTCTCAAGACCGTCGTTCGTCGACTCCCTCCCAACCTCCCCGAAGGAGTCTTTTGGCAAAGTGTGCAGCAATGGGTTTCAGACGATTCAGTGACTTGGAAGGCCTTCTGTCCAGGCAAGCTGAAGAAGAAGTATGTTCATTCGTTTGCCCCCCATTGTTGGAAATCCTATCTAACCGGCGACAGGATCAATAAGGAGAATATACCTTCACGTGCATATATCGCCTTTAAGAACGAGGAATTACTGGCACAATTCAGTAGGGATTACGACGGTCACGTCTTCAGGGACAAGCAGGGTTCGCCACCCATCCCATAAACAAATGCCACTTATACGACAATGCTGTATTTTCAGGTAATGAATCGCAAGCTATTGTAGAATTTGCACCATACCAGAAGATCCCGGTCGAGAAGAAGAAATTTGACGCACGAAACGCTAGTATCGAAAATGGTACGCATATAGTGTTAAGATATATGCGCAACATGTGACCAGAAACATAGACGAAGATTACATATCATTTGTCGCTTCTTTGAACGAAGCAGCGAACGCTGAACCATTATCAATGGAAGCTTTGAGTAAGGCCATAGTTCTGGCAGTAATGTCTTCTGCTCATGTTCCGTTCAGTCGCTGCAAACCAACCGCCCCCCATGCCCAAGACGACCCCTCTTCTCGAGGCGCTCAAGGCCGAGAAGTCAGCTACCAAGGATAAAGAAGCCATTCTACGCAACCACGCTCACTACAAAGACGTGGCGGTCTTATCTTCGGTTAGCGCAGTACGCAGCGCAAATATTGGCCCCTCCACCGTTCTATCCACTAAAGATGACGGTGGAAAGAAGAAAGGAGCTTCAGCAGTTCAACAGAAGGAGGCTGCACAACCTGAGACTGGGAAGAAGGGAAAGAAAGCGCAAGCCATGGCTGCGAAACAACAGCACCAGTACCAGCATCAGCAACATCCCACTGTACCAGGCGTGGCAAAGAAGGAACGTATTCCATCTCCGAAACTTGCAAGGGCTGCGCGTCAACAAGCTGCTGCAGCAAAAGCGGCTGTAGCTGCCCAGGTTGCAATACAGCTTCCTGCTCAGACTTCGGGACAGTCAAAGCCGATCGATGCACCTCCCATGTCTGCTTCTTCAAGCGATAGCAGTGGGACAGCCGCCAACATGCCAGCACCAACCGCGACTGTCGCCGCTCAGTTAAGCGCCGCGGCGGCAGCGCCTAGGAAAGGAAGACCCATAGTCGGTCTAGCAACGCGCCAGCTGCAGGCTGCATTGAATCAAGTCGGTGCGGCTGCCATCGAAAGAAAACGGCGGGAGCGAGAGAAGGAGGCAGTGAAAGAAGGCAATCCTGCTGATGGAGGCGCATCAGAAAGGGGTAAAGAGCCGGAACTCGTCACGGATATCCTTTTGCCATCTGCAGTTTCACCCGAACCGCCTGCACACAAAGAGAAACCGAAAGCCGAGCCACCTCCATCGCCTCGCCGCGATCGCAGAAAGAAAGAAAGGGGTCCATATCAGCACAATGCGGGCCCTAAAGTCCCGAGTATAATGCAACGCCCTGATGGTGTACCTCCCCCGGCGTTGCAGCGTGATGCACCGGGACAGGTATTGCCTGGCCCCGCTCAGGTTCAAGCTCCAATCACTCCTGGCGACAATGCTTCAAGTGGACCTGTCGGTGGACACCCACCTCGTGGATCGAGACGTGGTCGAAGTAGGGGCAGGGGCGGAGCTATACATAGAGGCGGTTGATGCAGCACATCCTCCGGAATATCGTACGTATTCCCATGATTCTGTTTGAATCCATTTCTGAATCACTTGATGTAGTTGCTACATCATCGTATTTTTTCCATGCAAGGCTACCTGTCCATCGCTTTGGGTCTTACACGAGCGTTGCCGCGTGCCGAGGGATTCTGCTCGATATGATTGAGCACCCTCTAGGCATGTATATGGTTATTGGAAAATGAACAGAAAGGCTCCTACTACCAGTCTTCTACATCCTTTACCTACTTGATTGAAGAGAGTTTCGTCCATACCTTTGTCTGGCACAGCTGTAATTGCCACCTAGAACGTCATGGATCCAAATGTCAATGAAATATCCGTATCCCTGCATGCTTGTACCTCAGAATATTACTTTCCCAGATTTCACGCCTTCAAGCTTGATGCTTGATGCTTGATGTTCTGTCAACACGTGTAAATTGCAGTCCTGCCATTGCTAATTGCTAAGCGCTAAGTGTTTGTCTTATCTACGCGGTGGATAGCTTATATCTTTGCTCATTTCAATTTTTTCAAGTTGGCACCATATACGAGATTGTCCTCACGTATTTACACAGCATTCAACACTGGCTTTTCCATCCGAGAGACAGATATGTTCAGCTTATTATATTTTCACCCCACCAGCATGCGGTAGTTATATATCAGCGACAATGTGCACCTTTCGGGAGCTGTTGCTCAGGCACTCGCACTGCCACTTCAACTTTCTGAGGGGTTGAAGAGCCTGGCGAACTAGCGTTCCGTCGCTGAATCATCCATTCGGGGAGATAGACCCGTGCCTCTGCAAAATTAAAGAGATCAGCAGCGCGGCGGCCTGGAGAAGTTGTAGAATGAGTGGCACCAAAACACTTGCATGCACAATCAGACCTGCGATGCCCAGTCGTCCGGAGGGAGGGTCTTCTTCAATCCTGTTTATGACAAGGCTTACAGTTACCGACTCGGAAAAGTTCTCGACGAGACTTGATGAATTGAACGAACACCAGATGTGTAAAATCCTTGCGGACCCATCAAACAGCTGCGATATCGCAGCAGGCAGGCTTCATCACAACGGCTGCGCAACATCGAAATTATTATAGGTCCGAGTACTGAGCATCCGCCATCAGAGGTCTTATTGATGGTATGAAGAATTAAATGAGTTGCTTGTTGCGTACTAGTACACGGATATCACCGTCGCCGCGGCACTGCTTGGTTTTTACACGCACACCCAACTTCGTCAAAACCATTCAATTACTCAGGTGGGCGTAAGGTGCAGGCGAACGTGCAGAAAACCAAGTCGCTCTGAGGCAACTAGTAAATACTTGAGCGTCCATTTTATCATCGATTCATCACTGCCTCTGCTGCGCAACCACTTGCAAGACTTGGCTAAAACAAGAAACACACCCATTTCGGATGCAATGCACAAACGCGGGGCTTGTTGATGATTCTGGGGTGCAATGCCCTAGGTGGCGCTGCGGTAGCGTGACGCATAGGCGCAGATCACATGGGACGCAAGGCGCTCTGTAGGTCATCAATATGTTATCATCGGGAAAAATTTCCCCTTCGCTGCTCATACTCTGACTCAGCACTGACTCTAGAGCGAACCTTGACAAAGCCGAAATTACGAAACACCGAAGCAATAATGGGTGGACCCCGTGGGCGTAACCCCCCAACCCGCCTTGCCCGTGGTGGCGATTGACTTGAAACATATTCGCACCTCACGGTCACTTGCGCGCTGACCATCGTAGGCCCTATTTGAGCCTGCTTGTGGGCCCAATCACGTCCATTACACCCATGTCACCGATCAGAGTCGGATTTGTTGGTCTATCCGCCAGAGGAGGGTGGGCCTCGACTACACATGGACCTGCTCTCTCATCCTTATCCGATCAATATACCCTAACAGCCGTATCGACATCGTCCGCTGAATCCGCCTCAGAAACAGCACGCAAGTTCACCGAAAGCACTGGGCGCCCCGTCAAAGCATACCACGGGAACCCGGAAAGTATCGCTAATGACCCAAATGTCGATCTTGTCGCTGTGGCCATAAAAGCTCCCGATCATAAAGAGGCTGCACTTGCCGCCATAAACGCCAGGAAAAACTTGTTTATTGAATGGCCAGCAGGAGCCAGTTTGGACGAAACTGTTGAACTCGCTGAAGCTGCGCGAAAGCAAGGAGTGAGAAGTTTTGTCGGATTGCAGAGCAGGCAGTCTCGCACAATTAAAAAGGTACGAGTGAGGTCGAACGAATGTACGGGCTGAGTATTCGAGCAACTAATAGGTCCAGGAATTGCTCCATGAAATTGGCCTAGTTCGATCCACAACGATTGTAACTGCTGCGTTTATATCCACATACGAATTGCTCATCGAGACTTGCTCAGATAAACACCGTCAACAGTGAAGCAATGTTGTGGGGTCCTATAATACACGAATCTCGCACTTGGTTGCATGACCCTAAATCAGGTATGCGTCATTTTGACTCAATAGCAAACAGTTTCTACACGTTCAATCAGGTAGCTCAGCGACGACCATATTACTTGGCCATTTGCTGGACGGCCTTACTTGTACTCTGGGAGATTTTGAATATGTTAGTGCGACTGCGGAAATCATGTATCCAGTTGCCAAGGTCGTGCGGGGCAACCGGGCCCAGGGCGTTGAAGATAGCGGTCGCACGGTTCAGCCAAGTTCGCCGGACCACGTTGCTGTCACCGGGAAGTTGAAGTCTGGTGCAATTGCCACCGCCATACTTCGTACGGGTTTAAAAGCCAGAGAGGGCGGCAGAAAATTCTTGTGGGAGATTGATGGTGAAGACGGGTCAATCCGTGTTGAAGGTATGAATCTTCCTTTGGTTGGCATTGCATTGAATTCATTATCATTTAGGACCGAGCTCTTTTGCCCTGAGCGATTGTCATGTTTGTTTGAACGGAAAACTTGTACAAGAGCCTCAAGAGGGTGCCTTGGCAAAGACAACAACATCTGTCTGGACTGAGTTCGCCAAGGGAGAAGAGGGTGATTACTCCACGTTAGACGACGCTATCAAAGTGCATCGTCTGACCGAGAGCATTAAAGAAAGTGCGACAGAAGGTCGGAGAGTATATGTACAGTGAAGCTGACAAGTTACAACTATGATAGAAATATGAGCGCTTTCAACATCTGACTGAGTGTCTGAATTCACATTCAAACCCTTACGGGGAGAAGGGGGGAGCCGGAGAGCCGAGCGAGTTGGCCGGCAAGAAGAAACGGCTGTAATAGGCACAGGTGGAACAGATTCGTGTATTTGAAACTTCAGGAAACGTCAGCATGTCAGAGGGATCAAGAAATGGCATGCACAGCGAATGGGTAAAGGTGAAGTACGAGGAAACCCAACCAAAGGTGTCGAAGATAGCGACCGTACGATTCAACCAACTTTGCCAGACCACGTTGCTGTCATGGGTAAGTTGAAATCTGGCGCAGTTGTTAGCATCATACTACGCGCAGGTTTAAAGACCACAGAGAGCCGCAGGCAATTCTTGTCGGAGATCGACGGTCAATCCGCGTCGAAGGTACGAAATCTGAAGTCATCCTTCTCTTGCCATTGACTTGTTGCTGTACCTAGGACCCAATTTTATTGTTTTGAGGGATTGCAATATTTATCTGAACGGAAAACTAGTTCAAGAAACTGCAGAAGAACGGGTTGCCAGTAAAGGGTGTGACTGCCGCCTGGACTGAATTCGCGAAGGGAGAGACGACGCTGTGAAGTTACGCTATCTGATCGAGAGCATTGGACGGAGTGCGATAGAAGGTCGGAAGGTTTATATCCAGTGAGGCATAATTAGTGTCATCGATGTTACTTTAGCGCTTTCAACATGTAATTGAGTGTTTCAACCGCGATCATTGGATTTCTTTAAAACAGAGCAATAAAAAACATGAGATCAGACTGTTTCCTGGCAGCGCTTGCCATATGTACAGATGCCATCCGAGCCATGGAACCACATACTCATGGCATGCTGTATGCCATGGGGTGGAATTAATGATTAGTTGCTTGTGTTAGGAACCTACCTGTGTATATATTTTTAGATTCATGGTTGATGTAATTACAATACAAGCAATCATGCCATCATGCCATCACGCCATTCATCAGACAATACCACCCAAAGTCGAACGCGTTCGAGCGTCAACCAGATTCCATACGGTACACATATATAGTATGTAGTATGTAGATATGAGAATCACGCAATCACGTCGACAGCCCAATTTCAAAACGGAGCGGGACGAAAGACGACTCACTTGGACGTAACACGGTTGAGCACGTCCGCTGCGTGGAACGCATCTCCGTCGTCGACGAAATCGAGTAGGATAAAGTTGGGATTGCGGCCGCCTGCCAGGTGCGCACAGCCGTGTGCGTTGTTAAGGATTCTATACCAAGTGACGCGCGTTGAGACCCGATAGAATGGAAAAGGAAAGAACAATACGCACGAGGCGTCCCCGTTGGTAGTTGCTGCATCAACGGGATCACTCATGACGATTCCGAGAACATCTTTATTGAGAGAATGATTGATGAGGTACATATGATTGGCACGGGAAAGCGGGCCAGTGATGCGGTCGACGGAACAGGGGAACGAAGGATCCGTTACGCCGTAAGGTGTTTCCCAGATCTACATTGTTCACAATATGGGTGTTGCTCGTGGAATGGGTTGAAGAGGTCAACGCACCATGTCAAATTCGGGAAGAATAAAGTTGACCTTGGTCGTGTCAGCGCCGTAATCAAGGAACATCACTACGCGTTTTCCGGAATCAATCATTTCACTCAACGTTGGCCATTCGTTGTGCTTCATGGGGGTGTGGGGTGGGACGTAGATGTACGGCGTAAGATCTTTGGCAAGTGAGCACCAATAACTTGCGGAGTGAGGATGGTACGACAAGGACTCACCCGCTTTATCAAAGATGGGCTTCCATACAGTGGCGACAGGTTGCTTATTCGGGTTGGTGAAAAGGAGCGTGAGAACCTCGTTCGGATGTTGGTCGAGGAACGACTTGACTTTGATCAAGTAGTTTAGTGCGGATCCGCCGTTATAAAGCAGCTACGATGGTAAGTTTAGATGCGTAGATAATGAATCAAGGATTTGATAGGCGTACGCAGCCTATATGTGGGTAAAGCGTGAGCATAAACGGTTGTAGTTCGAAAATGGGTGCATACTCGTATGGCAGAAGTGTAACTCTGCATTCCACCTATCAAGCGTCAGCATCATATAATATCTCGAGCCTAGGAGATCACACGATGCAACGTACCAGTGAGATTGTGCCTGAAGCAACCGGACACCCTTCTTTAGTTGGGTCAGAATATCGACGCTTTGGTCGCGGGAGGCTATGGCAGGTTAAGCGTTCGCTCGTCATCAAGAATGAGAACGAGGCGAGGCAGGCACGGACCATATAGTGGATTTTTGCTGTATGCAAAGGAATCATGGGATCCAATGAAGGTCACGTTCCCGTACGAACGTGAGCACAGCTCTGCGTGTCCGTTGCAAACGGAGGCCCTATATGAGGGAAAGTGGGCAAAACGTCACTTCGGTACGACGCAGCCTTTTGCACTTACCTGCGTTTCGGTAAGGATGCACTCAGCACCGACAGGGCCAGTCCCAGTTGGATAAGAAAGGAGAGCACGCGCATGGAAAAATAGCAACCCAGCGCAGAGAGATGGTGCCTATAAGAGCGCAACTATGTAAATACAAATCTGACCAGACCAGCTGGTGTGAATGGCAACCGAAAAAGGGTGGACGAAGAGTAGAACTCGAATGTTGGCCAGCAACGGAAGTGTCCTTGAAGGCTCGTTAGAATGAAGAAGGGTTGTTGCTTCGATATAATCACTGGCGGCCAGGGGATTGCCGTGGCCGTGGTGACGTGCCAAAGCCAGCTGATCAATATATCAACAACTGCTTGGATACGGCAAGGGTGACTTTGGGATGGGGTAGCTGAACACTGTTTCCTGCTAGTGCCCGGAGTCATAGTTTCAGCACCTTGTTATCGAGTCTGGAAAGGTGTCATGGCGCCAGGCAAGATTTTTGCGATTAAGAGGTGATTACTCATTTGAAACGAATAATCACCGTCTCTGCGGGTGACCCGGTCAGCGCCACTCATAAGTCGATTGCCAGGTGCAAGGTCTTGCCATAATAAGTCTTTCGGGCGAAGTACCCTTTCGGGTATCATTACTATGCATCAGGCAGCTGCAACACTAGTCAGAGTGGCCAGACAAAACATGAATGTCCTTGACGAAGGCAGACCATCTGAGCGAATTCCGAGTCACATATCGGAAAAAGAGTCAACACCTTGTCATGTACGTTCGTCAAGCTGTGGGACGATCGATTGGTACTGAACGTTACTGAATCGTGGCATTGACACAACTAAAATGGCTGACGTGACACGTCCAGCGATACAGCGGTGCTATTGTCTGGCACTTGCTGCGTGAGGCGTGTGAGGCCTTCAATCGCCACCCTCCGAGCTCGCACGCAACGGCAGCTGTCGCAACACATCCACAGGTGCCGAAGCTCAGTTTCAGCCATAAGTTCAGTCCAGCGTTCATCAAACGCCTGGCTAATAATCACAATCGGGGATGTCGGTCCGACTCGGGAATGGCCGATTTGATGGCTCAGCCAACACTTTCCGACCAAGTCATACCTAACGTGGCGTGAACAGCGACATGAAAACTAGAGGGATGCGAATACCTGAGTATCGATGATGTGACATCACCGTAACGCTCCCAGACAGATACTTTGCATTTCCGCTCTCTCAACCATCCTTCGTCTCGCCCAAAGATGCCCTTCCACCTCTTCCTCGGCTGGCCCATTTTCCTTCCCACATGGGACGAACGAGGGGCACGGTTCGCGCTTGAGCCTTCTCCTCCCCTCGAAAAACGCCGAACAAAACACCCCAACGCGACACGTCCGCACCAAATTCTCTTCGTCCAGTTTGCAGTGGAACTTCCCCGAGATCCTCCCAGCGGTGATCTACAATCTGTCCAGGTACGCACTGAGCAGGATTACGAACAGGATGACCGCCTTATGATCGATTGGCTGCTCAAGCTGATTGAACATACCAAAACCTGTCCACCTACTACAGAATCTCCTCCAAGCATCAGAGAAGAAACAGGACACTTTCTCGCTTTGTTTATTGAAAGTGACCTTTCTTCCCCGTTGCCTTTGCCATTAATTTGATTAAAGAATCTCCCCCTGTTGCAGGAGACGTGACCACTGAGCAGGATGTGGAAAGACGAAAGTTCGCGCGGGTATGTGATACTGCAGTCGAGCTATCGTCGGACCCACGCGCACTTTGTAGGTAGACATTAAAAACATGGGCCTAAGCATATGCATAGCAGAAGAAGGGCAGTCACGACGACGCAAAATGTCACATGCGTCGAGTCATGAAGCATGAATGCATGAAGGCTGGCCTTAAAAGTTCTGACAGATACAATTACTCACCAATTGAGATGTTTTATATGCGGCCGTAGCCATCAAGGTGAGCCTGACGATGACAGTTGCTTCCGTTGTACAAGTGCAAATCATAAATCGGATGAATCCCTACGGTGAATATCAACAGTCGCCGGCGGCAACATTGATACTAGCGAGACCCGCAATATCTGAATCATCGAATGCCCTCCATCGATTGGAAGGCACACCATCAAATGCTGCAGCAAACCTAGCTGCGGTGTTATCTGCTCCATCGACGAGACGAATCCAAGCGCACATGATGAAATCCCCATATTTCCTATATCTGGTCAGGATGATTGGATGTGAGCTGAATGAACGGTAGAAGGAATTGTCATCCGGTACTTACGCCTCGCCATAGGTCTCCGGATCTTTCTGAGTCGAGTCACCAACAGCGAGGAACCTCTTATTCGGGTACATTCCCTTGATCTGATCAATGATGGCAGACTTGTATTCAAAAATGCCATCGCTTTGGACGAAATTGATGATATCTGAAATGTTTGTGAGGTTACGCAGGAAAAGCGGTCCCTTGGATGCAGAATAAGTAGTATGGATGAAATCTCTCAGGAAAGGCTGGATCTGGAGCATGGAACCGGAGACGTAGAGAAAATCTGGTGAAAGGTTCTGTGCGAGTGATGCATATAGTTCAGGCATGCCGGACACGGGAACCGGATCATCGAGAAACGTCGCCTTGAGCATAGCAGGGGGGTGAAGGACATGAGTGATCTTAACCGTATCATCAACGTCTGGCATTGCAGTAAGGCATGTCTGCAACTGCGTAACGAAGACAGACTCACCTGAGATTACACCGAATCCCGAATTAGGATAAAAGAAAACGTTGGATGAGATTTCCCTATCGTCCGATGACGGTAATACTACCGTAGCATTGGCGACGAAGCCGTTCAACTGAGACTGAGCGTTGCAAACACCGATAGATACATTCTGATTGAATAGTCCTCGGTCTGGTAACCCAGCTGTCTTTGACAAGGAGATCTGTCCCTCGCAGCCGTCGACAATAATGTCAATAGACTTGTTCTCCAAACCTTTAGCCGCGAATAGTTTCGCTCGATTTGTTAGATTCTCCAGCGAGTCCCCAACATGGATGCCCAAGACCGTCAGCAGTGCCTGAATCGCGCGAACAGTTGGTTCAATGTGGACCTGACGAGTAAAAACGAAAGCGTCGAATGAAGCGAGAGTATAAGTTGGATTTGCGGGATCTGAAAATGCCGGCGCGTCGAGGAGGATCAAGTCGTCAGCTGTAGTTATTCCCGACGAAGCGCGTTGAGGACTATGGACGAAGGCACTGAAGGTCGCGAGGACTAGGTCCACGGCGGGAAGGAGATGCATCGTGAAAGGACGAGTGAAAGTCAAAGGAGCTGCGTCACGGGGTCCTGTTCTGTAATATGTATGCAAAGAAAGTTGCCATATATAATTGGGCGTGCCTGGCGGCCTGACGTGTCTTTACATGCATCAGGGGGCGCTTCCCTTCGGTTAAACGTGGTGTGGATCAACACATATGCTATAGACATGGCTCGCTACTTGCAATAAACGAGTTTGCATGTGCGACATCACATCAACACGTCAACGTTCAACGAAAGCCACCGTAAGCAAGATTTAATTTAGATAGCCGAAATGTCTATCACTGTCTTCGCTCGCCTGCAGAACGTCATTTATCAAGGGTACGATTATTTGTGCACCCGTCGTCCATTTTCCTCACGTATGTGAAACACATTAGCGGGAGTAAGTATATTGTTTGAGGGCAAATTCACATGTATCAATTGCTCTAGTCTAGGTAGAGTCCTTGAAAAATATGCCGATAACTTAAGCTACATATCATCAGGCTACTACATAGCCATCTCACTTCATCAGATCAATCATCCCATGGCCAGGTACCAGGTACACACCTACTTATATGATGGGATACGACAAGGGTCATGGAAAACGGCCGAAACAGTAGTGGCATCGGGTGCCAACGGGTCTCTTCAAGTTGATGTAGTACGAGATTAAAACTTCGGAGACATCTCCCTACTCGCGTTTTACTCGATTCAATCTGTCGTGGACTTGGCGCGACCACGGACAAATTCCATCTGTCGTGAAGGTTCCGTTTTGATCTCGTGCCGTGTGTTTATCCAAGAAAAGCCGTTTCCCATGATGCCGATATGCGACATGAAACGTTGACGATGATGCATGCTCCGGCTATCCAACACATACGAAACCCCGAGCCGTATTCACGAGCCCAACCTAGTAGAACAGCTTGCGATCCTCAGAATTCTTTTAACAATTGAACATGAACTTGGAATTAGAAGTCATCAACAACATAAAGGACGTAACAGACATCTCGTTCATTGTGTGATATAGATGGACCTAGGCATCGCGACGGCTACAAGAAACATGTTGGCACAAACAACATAACAAAACGACATAATGAGGATGAGCAATACGCGATGAAGATATAAGAGTAGGTTGAGAACACGTATAGGTCCATGACGCGTCCAAAGACTGTCTCTAACTCAGCCGCAGTCCAAGACCACAGAAAAGTAACCGCCAAGAAAGAGAATGACGCGACCACCACCTAAAATAGAACATGGAACATAACACAAATCAGGCCTAACCATATGAATCAAATAAGGTATCGCCATGGTGGCGAGTGGCTAGAATAAGATCGAGCCAAGGCAAGAAGCGAGTAAGGTCCAGATGAAGCCGTTTGACGTGGCAATGTTGGCCACAGCTGCGTTGCTAGGTTTTGTCGTTGCAGACGAAGCGACATGTGAGGCAGTTGAAGAGCCAGATAAGGCGGTAGAGAATCGTGATGATGTTGCTGATCCCGACAATGTGAGAGATCCAGTGCCTGTAGCTGAGGCAGCACTAGAGTTCGAAGCGGTAGCCAAAGTCGAGGTAGCCCCACTGGTCGAGTAAATCTCAGTGGTCGAGGCAGTCCCAGTGGTTGAGGCGGTCCCAGTGGTTGAGGCAGTCCCAGTTGTCCCTAAGGTTGAGGTAGCGCCGCTGGTAGAAGGCAAGAGAGACGGGGGGATAGGGATACTGGAGGTCGCGGAGGGATCTGGAGAAGAGAATGAACCCGTCATGCCATCAAGCGCAAACCATGGCGAGTAGCCACGGTAATTGATGCTCTTGACTGGGGTGAAGACAATGTAACTGCAAAACGTCAATCCCATCCAGTGAACAAAGAAAAACTGGACGTACTAGGCACCAGAGTTTGGCCCCGCTTTTGGGTCGGGCTAATAATAAAAAAACACGGTTTATAAATACGTTGCGACGCAAAGAAAGCTGCAACTCACAGTGAACGTAAGGGTATGGGTAGCAGACACGTCGACGGGCTCAATATTTTGGATGAGTTTCTAGGGGCGCGTTGGAAAAATAATGACGTTGAAATGGAAATGAAACACACCAGTCCGTCAGTGTACAGTCCAACCCATGTAACACCGATGGTTGACAGGAGAGGGGCGGTACCATCATCAATCCATGTTACGGTGCATGGCTGCCCACCATGGCAGGTAGAGCCTGACTGTGGGTGGATGACCTGTATGCGGTGAGCTAGGATAAAATGCAGATACGGTGGGCATACATAAATCTCAGCAGAAGCGAGAAGGGCAGCGGAGAGGGCACCAAGGACGCGAATGGGGAGCATGGCGGAAAAAGAGAAAAGAGCGGGGGCTGAAGAGAGCGAGCCACAGGGTGGATTATAAGGAGCGGAGTTAGCCGAGTATGTAACAATCAAAGCCTTGAACAAGTCGCGAGGTACTACCATTTGTGGACTTCCCCATTTGGACGCCACGTGCTCGCGCCGCGTGACGTCTTCTGTGCATCACTGCAGTGCTCGTTAACATTCTTCGCCTATGCTCCCTGTCGCTCCCGCTGCTCTCCGTTGCCCGCTCATGTTCGCTCTGCGCACAATGTCTTCTGCTCCTTCTTTTCCACTCTCTTCTCGCCCGCCTAACCCTCTTGGTCAGGGTAACTACATCCGCACCGCCGCCGCCCTCATCATCGGGTAAGGTCTACCTTAGCATGCCATGCGGCATCTAATGATGCTGATCCAGGGATGAAATTCTCAATGGTAAAACGTTGGATCGCAATTCAAACTTTTTTGCCCGTTATTGTTTCGAGCATGGCGTCGACCTGTACGTTGTCCCTCGTGCTCACATGACCCTCTCCGTCCCCTTGCTCCATACAACAGACTGGTGACTCTTTTAGCGGCGTATCAACAGGAAACGAATAGAAGTTATTTCAGACGGCGAGGACGAAATGTCAGGCCCCTGTCAATATTTGATGACTCTGACAGCTCAAAGTTATTATTGTCTAATTAGCATAGAAGCTAGTCGGCGCATGGTCAAAAAGTACGATCTGGTCATTACAAGTGGCGGGATAGGTCCAACACACGACGGTCTGCGTGCCTATCTCATTTCCCAGCCCGTCTGACAGATTCTCACAGATATCACTTATGCTTCTTTGGCAAAGTCATTTAATCAAAACCTCGTGCATCACTGCGAGACCCTCTCACGACTTGAGGCAATGACGCGGCATCGTACATGGGCCTCTCAACAGACATCACAACAGCTAGAGGCCACAAGGCGCATGGCTTTGTTCCCAGACAAAGCAGAGGTCATCTTTGTCGGCAGCGATCTCTGGGTTGTACGTTATATTTATTATCGTCTATTTTGGGACGTAATAACTCAATGCATCAATCGATCAAGCCCGTAGTGCGGCTGGAAGGCAAATTATGTATCTTCCCGGGCATCCCGTCTTTATTCCAGAAAATGCTGACAGCTCTAACGCCCTTTCTCCCGCTCCCGCCTACCCACGAACGCCCCACTCGCATTCAGGTGTTCACCGAGTGAGCTGCACGCATGCAACATCCCAGCGCCCTACTAACATGTCTGGCACGCAGATGGCCTGAGTCTATGATCGCACCATACCTCACCTCACTCCAATCTCGCCTGAAAGCGCGCGGCATCCAGATAGGCTCTTATCCCGTTTTGGGCAAGGGCGTCTTCGTTAGTCTTATCGGCCGCGGCCATCTTACGTCGTCTCCGCAATTATCTTCTTCCTTGTCTTCCGTTTCAGTGCCGAATCCCACCTCTTCTTCGTCCTCGGATACCGAGCCGTACGCTATCATGGCTGCTGTTCCTTCTACACCAGAGCATCCGCAGATTGCGATGTCTTTGATGGACATTGCGCATGAGATTGAGACTGAGATCGGTGGGTGCATCGTTACCGAGGAGGAAGTCGCCAGATGTAAAGAGGGGGGGCCAATGCCGTCCGTGAGGAAGTCTGGTAGAAGAATTGAGAATAAGGCATATTAATGGTATTGGAATTTGCTTGGCTTTGGGTTGGTTGGGGTTGGGTCATTTTGTTGTTATTCGATTATTCTAGAGAGCAATTCACGTCATATCATACACCATTGTCTCCGGAGATGAAATGATAACTCGTCAATGTTTTGATCCGGTAGTAGTACAACCAAAATACATATATACAAGCTGACTCTAAAATCCAGAGTCCGCTTCTGACCCGAGAATCATCCGTAACGACATAATGACTGCTAAAAATACACGAATTAACAGACAGAATGATAAGGAACTCATGACCGTTAAGGATCTCACCGAGCGCCCACTTCTCACTAGCGTTGAAGGCATGAAGTATCTCTCGCGGAGTCAATATTAATTCTAGCTCAGTTTCATAATTCCGATTCCGCCTGGCTCAAACTTGATACCCGGCAGACGCGGCACGTCAGTTTTTGTTATGGGAACGATTGAGGCTGCGCACGGAAGGGACTCCTCCTCTTTGCCCTTCCAGACCAGCAGGCTGGTCTTTTCTTCTTCAGCACGCAGGACGTCAAAATGCCTTCCCGCCGTCATTCCGCTCTTGATTTTTCAGATGGTGACTTGGCTACCAACCTCGCACGTCATCCCGATCTTGCCATCTCAAGTACAGTTCAACCTTCTCACCTTCAGCGCAACATTAATGAGAGAAGGAGGCTGCAAGGTCTACAGCGCGCCAATACAACTACCTCAAACAACTCCGTTGCGCCGCAACCACTCACATGGATACAGAAATTTGACGTTTGGCTCATCAACGAAGGCAGTCATCAAATCTTCTTTGCGGCTTGGGTTGTACTCCATCACCTCGTCGTCTTCTTCGGATTCATTAATTACGAGTTGGGTGATAATTACACCAATGCAAGGAAAAAGTTCGGTATCACGTTCGGTACGCCAACTCGTGAATCTGCGCACCGCATATGTTTACATTTACCTGTTAGCTTTTGCCCGGGCGGCTGCACTTATGCTCCACGTCGATATCATCTTCATTCTTTTTCCCGTCTGTCGGAACTTTAT
The DNA here is from genome assembly GCA_032173475.1 of Amanita phalloides. Classification (NCBI taxonomy): domain Eukaryota; kingdom Fungi; phylum Basidiomycota; class Agaricomycetes; order Agaricales; family Amanitaceae; genus Amanita; species Amanita phalloides. The sequence continues at coordinate 21,357 of JAENRT010000050.1, read as the reverse complement.
CTCCCTCCTCCGCCGCACGCCGCTCAACTCCATCATACCGTTTGAGAAGAACATCACGTTCCATCAAGCGACGGCCTGGTCCATCGTCGTCGGCACCGTCATCCACGTTCTCGCGCACATGGTCAACTTTGCTAAGCTCGCTGCAGCCGATCCTGGTGCAAAAACAGGCGGACAACGGTTCGGTGCGTTCCTTGCGGCGAATTTCGCTACCGGGCCTGGTGTCACGGGTTGGATCATGACAGCTTCGCTCTTCTTCATCGTCTATTATGCCTTGGAGAAGAAGCGAAGTGCCAACTTTGAGAGGTTCTGGTACTCTCACCACCTCTTCATCGTCTTGTTCATCTGCTGGCAGTTGCATGGGATGTTTTGTATGATCAAACCCGATCGGCCACCGTTCTGTTCATGGAAGAACATTGGTGTCTTCTGGGTACGTGAGTTCGCTCTACTCCGCGATTGACGTTTATCATTATCGTGTAGAAATATTGGCTCCCTGGAGGTATCGTCTGGGTGTCAGAGCGCATACTGCGCGAGATTCGGTCTCGTCATGTTACGTACATTTCCAAAGTCGTCCAACATCCCTCGAACGTTATGGAGCTCCAAATCAAAAAGGAGAAGACGCCTGTAAGGGCTGGACAATATATCTTCATCTGCTGTCCGGAGGTCTCGTACTTCCAATGGCATCCGTTTACTTTGACCAGGTTTGTCCCTTCCATCGATATGTCTATATTCAAGCAGATCTAATGGTATCTAGTGCACCTGAAGAAGATTACATTTCGATCCACATCCGTGTCGTTGGAGACTTTACCAGCGCGCTTGCCAAAGCCGTTGGATGCGATTTCGAAAGCAAGGGGAAGGGCGATGCTGGCGGAACGGTGATTAAACAAGCTGATAGCCTTCTGAACCGTACCCTCCCGCGTGTCATGGTCGATGGCCCTTTTGGCAGTGCTAGTGAGGACTTTTTGAATTACGAAACTGTGCTTTTGGTCGGCGCTGGTATTGGTGTAACTCCATTTGCTTCGTGAGTATCCTGGCTCTCCATACGACCAACATTCATTCATGTTTGGGTCACGATAGGATTTTGAAATCTATCTGGTACAGGATGAACAATTTCCATAATTCCAAGCCTACCAGGCTCTCAAAGGCAAGTATTTTCCTTCCTGTATACTCATATCTGACGGTCGTACAGGTCTACTTTACCTGGGTTATTAGAGACTTTGGAAGCGCAGAATGGTTCCACTCCCTCCTTCATGCGATTGAGGAACAAGATACGCAGAACCGGATTGAAATCAATATATACCTCACTGCCAAGCTCAAAGAGGATGACATAGCGAATATCATGGTGAGCACCATTCTTGCTTCACGTCTGTGCCATTTTTGCTCAACCAGCGATGGTCGATATAGGTTCAAGATGTCGGTGCCGACAGGGATGCAATCACTTCTCTGCGTGCGCCTACTCACTTTGGCCGGCCTAATTGGGGCCGGCTGTTCGGCTCTATCGCAGAAGAACATCCTGAAACGGATGTTGGTGTGGTCAGTTGACAATATTGACTCTACCGTGACCATACAAAGTTGATGTTGTAGTTCTTCTGCGGTCCTGGCTCACTGTCCAAACAGTTGCATGCGATGTGCAACAAATACTCCACTCCCGAGGGGACGAAGTTTTTCTACGGCAAAGGCAAGTGTTATCTACTTCGCTCTCCTTATCTTCAAGCTGAAGAGTTAATACAGAGAATTTCTGACCACGACTGCTGTTTATATAGCACTAATGCAGATACGGTCAATGTTATACGTGTACTTTGTCCAGCACATTTGTGAAATAACACATGTTAAAGTTTGCAGCTTGAATAAGGTAATTATTTCCTAGCCAGCGATTGCACAGTTAGGTTCTGGGTTTTTTTCACTCATCGCACGCAACTCTTCCGTCTCCTCTCGCCTCTGTCTGCATCATCTACCTAAGGCTGCATGTATGACGTCATATTTGAAGTCCCCCATCTTATCTAGGCTGTAAGGTGTACATTACACCGCCAATGCGAGCCCAGGCAATGGCAAATGAAGCCCACTTCATGATGCATCCAGCATAGTCAAAAAAGATTTCAAGTCTTCCTGAGCCATTCCTCCCCCATCTGGGTCTACAGCCTGTATACACCGTAAAATGGCAATAGTATGCCTTGCCTCTTTCGCATTGATCCATACACGACCATTCATGCCTATTGCGATTTCTACGGGAAACTTGGATCCAAGCATGGGTAGCAAAAAGTGCTTCGGATCCATCAGGCTGGCCTCGGGTAATGAGAATTGATAGACAAGCGAAGAAACCGAAAGGCTCACTTGCGACACATCTTGAGGCTACATCTGACGACGAAGCCTCCTTTGAGTTCGCCGAACCCCTCTGCTTTGCGTGTCTGGGCGTCGTAGCATTCGAGTTCGGGTTCCATATCTTTGTGCGCGAGCGAGACGCGTGCATAGATCAAGCTGCCAACCTAGGGGTATACGTAAGAATTGAATGAAAGTATGGACCGCGACATTTACCTTGAGGTTCGGTCTGCTCCTCTTTGTTGCACCCTCGAAGGCTAATGCATCTAAAGTAGCATGATGCGCAGAACCTATATCGACCCGATAAGTTTCTCCAAGTCTCTGCGTAACGACGCCGACTACTGATTCTTGCAAGGCGGGGACATACTAACGGCCCTCTTCAGTCAGCACTGGCGTTCGGTATCGAGCGGCACAGAAAGGGCGAGCTCACGCGTCTGGAGTTGTTGTCCACCCACCACTGTTTCCCGTTTGCAGATTGTTTTAGCTCGCCGGCTTTCGTTGCAATGATAAACGGTTTGTCTTTTGTGCCTACATCGGATGGTGTCGAATCGGGGTTGGTGGTTTGAAGCAGACCAGGACCTAGTTTGAGATTAACGTGAGAGGCGGGGACGCGCTCGCCTGGGAAGATGATGATGGACATCGTTAGTATATGAGGCGCCAAGTTCGCTGCTTATGTAGTCTCTGCCACGCTCCTGAGGCTACCACATCATGGCTTCACTGCTTCTGCAAGAATACCCCGAGCTCGCTCGTTATTCGTAAGAATCAGCTTGGTGCCAACCGAATGTTTTCGCTCATCAGCCGTTATCAGACGACAGGATCTCGAGGAAATGATGGTCGATCCCGTCTACTTTCAAGCTGTGTTCCATTCACTGGAAAGGGTCAAGGTATTGTACGAAGCTCAAACAGATCTCAGCATGGCAAACGAGGCTATAGCTAGTATGTGGTCGTTCTATCGTCATACGTCTAGCAAAGTAATCCTGATAGATGATATGTGAGGACACAATCTGGAGCTGGAAGACAGCTTGTATACACTACGCTCTGAGACCAAAGAGGCATTCGACGAAGCCAAGAGGTTAGAAGCGCGATGGAAGGATTTGGAGAAGGAGCAAAGAGAGGTTTATCAGGTGGGCAATCATTTTTTTGTCAGGGAGAATTAGCTCAAGACAGTATCCAGAGATTCACCCCTCAATTTCTTCAATTGCGGCTGCGGCACAGTATAACTGCCCAGGACGACAAATCTGAGTCTCTGGCTTCTGAATTTGTGCATCAACAACCCAACACGTCATTATTGGCGTCTGGGACAGGAACACCCAGTAATGGGTTGGAAATCGACGAATTCATGAAGGAGTACAAGGAACTAAGAAAGGTGTATCACAAGCGCGTAATTTGGAGCGACAAGTGGGCAAATGGACAGGTCGACTGGAGAGATGATTGACCATCTGGGAAGTACGGCATACTAGTGTACTACGGAACTTTGGATTGCTTTTTGAATGCATTCGTTTAATACACCAGATTCAACTGACTCGTAGCGCTCAAAATTGCCTTGATACCAGACTCGGTGATGTCTGTATCAGTCGAGACTCCCCAAGCCGTTCTTTTCCCCACGTCGGGCACTTCATACACAATTTCCACAAACGACGCTGCAACGACATCCGTACCCTCACCAACGGAATGCTCCGAGTACTCTTTGATGGACAGAGTGCCTCTGATTTGAGAATGCAAAGCAGCGACAACCGCTGAGAGAGGACCGTTGCCCTCTCCAGTAACCTGGCGTTTTTGTCCAGAGAAGGACATGTTGCCCGTGAACCGACGTCGGCCATTCCCGACATCTGTCATTCTGTATTCACCGAGGACGAACTTGGCAACTGGGGTGTTGAAGGCGTATGTCGTGATAAAGAGATCGGTTAGATCTTCGAGCGAGATGCTCCCGCCTTTGTCTCTCGCCACGCGTTGCACAACTTCGAAGAATGAGGCTTGTAGCCTTCTGGGCAACTCCAAGCCTAAGGAGTTGACAATGGCACTCGCAAGGTCGTCTTGGCCTGATTTGTTGTTGATCCCCACATGCAAGCGCAGTTCAGGCAAGACCTGATCACCGATCGCCGAGTTGACAGCGCTCAACAAGGCCCGTAGACCAGACGCGGCAATATCAGAGTCGAGGCCGACTCCCCACCATGACTGGGATGACTTGTAGTTGCTTGCAGGTACGATTTCAATGTACGACGCGGCTTTGGCGTCCTTGCCTTCTCCGACAGTGTGCTCACTGTACTCACGGATGGTATAATCAATGTCCAAATGAGAACGCAGAGCGTCGAGGAGAGCAGACAGCGGCCCATTTCCGTCTCCTCTGATGACGCGATACATTCCATCGACAGATATCGTGCCATCAAACCTGCGGCGCTCGTCCTCCGTGATTTCGTCAGACTCGTCTAGTATGGGATCGGAAGATATCTTAAAGTTGCGCAGCGCCAGCCTTCCATGGTATGTGGGACCACCGAAATGGTATGCGCGTCTGAATGCCGTTGTAATATCGCTCACGGTCATTTCTCGAGCCTCGCGATCTGCCATTTCTTGAATAACTTTGTAAAAGCCGATTTGCATCTTGCGAGGAAGATCGAGACGCAGGTTTTGCTTAACGATATATGCAATACCTCCCTTGCCGGATTGCGAGTTGACGCGGATGACTGCCTCATACGTCTGTCCGAGATCTGCAGGATCAATAGGCAGATAAGGCATATCCCAGTACAACGGTTCATTTTTGGTAGCGGCCTCGGCGTGTCTAACTTTTTGTGCCTCGAAGCCCTTTTTGATGGCATCTTGATGAGAGCCAGAAAACGCGGTGAAGACCAGTTCACCGGCGTACGGGTGCCTTGGGTGGACGGGAAGATCATTGCATTGTGTTACAATGTCAATGACGTTCTGGATATCGCTGAAATCCAGGTTTGGCTTGATTCCTTGAGTGTATAAATTGAGGGCCAGGTTGACCAAGTCCACATTTCCTGTCCGTTCACCGTTTCCGAAGAGGCAGCCTTCGATACGGTCCCCTCCAGCGAGGACACCCAATTCTGCGGTGGCAATTCCAGTCCCTTGACACTATCATGACGATGCTACCGGAGAGTCGAAGATGGTTACTGACCTCGGTCGTTGTGAGGATGCAAGCTCACAATAATTTTTTCACGTTCCGAAATATTCCGGCAGAAATATTCAATCTAAACTATATAAGTCTAAGTTTCCCTTGACGAAATTTTACTTGCCTGATCTGCATAATGATTCGGTGGACCTATCTCCACTGTTGAAGGCAGGTTGAAGATGATACGATCTTCACCAGAGCCTGCCTTGCCCCATGCTGCTTTAACAGCCTCACAGATTTCTACGGCGAACTCTGGCTCTGTTTGGGTAAAAGTCTCGGGACTGTATTCGTATTTGAATTTTGTCCCGTGTTTAGCTGTACATTCTTCCGTCAGTTGTTTGACGATTTTGGTGTGTTCCGAAGCCAGTTCGATTGTCTTTTCTTTGGAGTTGCGAAAGACGACAGTACGGAATAGAGAAGACGTAGCATTGTACATGTGGAGAATTGCATGCTTGGCACCGGCAACAGCCTCGACGGTGCGCTTGATGAGATCCTCTCTGGCTGGGGTCAGGACCTACCGACGCTTCAGAGGCTGGAAACTGCACAAAGTTTCAACCCACCTGAATCCAGACGTCGTCAGGGATCTCGTTGTTTTCGATCAAACTACGAACGAACATGAAGTCCGTGTCGCTGGCGGCCGGGTAGGATACCTCTATTTCCTTAACACCACATTTCACCAGTTGCCTGAAAAACGTGGTTTTTTGATCAATGGTCATGGGGTTAGCCAGGGCTTGGTTCCCATCGCGAAGGTCAGTAGACAGCCATATGGGTGCTTTTGAGAAGGTTTTGGACGGCCATTGACGGTCGTTGAGACGGATTGGAGTGTAAGGCTTGTATTTTTTTGAAGGATTGATGCTGTAAATGAAAGTCAGGACGAAACGCAAGTGAGCCGGTCGGGAGAAGCTGACAGCATGGGCATGGTTGATGGAGAAGATGTGACTCGAGTGATCTTATCTGTTTCAAGATCATGTCTGTCCTCGCCCTCTCTTCCAAGCTCTCGCCCTTTCCTTACGCTGCAGTCGCAGCAGCAGCATGCGCTGGTGTTGCTATATCTTATGACGAGTCCCCAACAGGTCTCTCCCTCACGTCAGGTGAAACCCTCATTACGGTCGAGGACGACATCGTAAAAAGTCTAGCCGTAGGCACAACTTCACAATATTTTGCCCTCGCTGCTTCACTGCGCAGTGTATCTGGCTTTGCAGAAATTGTTGCATTACTCGACGCCCTCGATGATCGACTAGCCTTCCACACCTTCCTCGTTGAACATGAGCCTTCTTCCGCAGACTGGATGGTATGGGGTGCATTGAAAGGTATATAATACTACTCTTCTTTTGTTCCCCATATAAAATTTGTACAGGCAATATCAAGGCAGTTGGCCTGCTCAAGAACAACCAACATCTGCATCTTTCGCGATGGTTCACATTCCTCGAATCTCTTGCACCCGTACAGGGAGCATTGACGGAACTGGCCAATGCAAAAGCGAACAAAGCTCGTTCCAACAAAACAGCGGCAGGCTTCGCTCTCGGACTCCAAGGTGCAAAAATGAACCAAGTCGTCACGAGATTCCCGCCAGAACCTTCCGGCTATCTTCACATTGGACACACCAAAGCCGCTATATTGAATCAATACTTTGCAAAGATGTACAATGGAAAGTTGATTGTCCGCTTTGACGACACGAATCCGACCAAGGAGCGCGTATGTGCCCTCTTAATCGTTTATGTGATCCCCTTACATGCATAGACTTCAGAGCGAATTTGAGGAGACCATTCTCGAGGATCTGCGGATACTTGATGTTCATGGCGACATAATGAGTCACACCTCGGATTATTTCGATCAAGTGCATCACTACGCGGTTCAGCTGATCAAGTCTGGAAAGGCTTACGCCGACAATACAGAGCAACAACAGGTTAGTTCTTCCATTTTCACACGGAGTGTGCCCCAGTCTAAAAATGATGATAATAGATGAGAGACGAGCGATTCAATGGTATTGAATCGAAACATCGGAATGATAGCGTTGAATCCAACTTGAAGCATTTCGACGAGATGAAAGCAGGCACGGAGGAGGGCCTACGGTGGTGCATTCGTGCCAAAATTAGTGTCGATGATCCAAACAAAGCCCTTCGCGATCCTGTGATCTATAGATGTAACTTATTGCCACATCATCGTACAGGGTAAGTTGCCATCTGCTCTCTACTCACCTGACGCTTGATTGTGCTATTAGAGACAAGTGGAAAGTTTACCCCACCTATGACTTTGCTTGCCCCGTTGTCGACTCCCTAGAGGGTGTAACCCATGCGCTAAGAACTAATGAATACCGTGATAGAAATCCTCAATATCAATGGATGATCAATGCTCTCGACTTACGCATGGTCAGCATATGGGATTACAGGTAGAGGTGCATATATCAGATGGAAATCCTAGTACTCACTTTTTTAATGCAGTCGTTTGAATTTTATTTATACTCTCCTCTCAAAACGCAAGCTGCGTTGGTTTGTTGACGAGGGTCTCGTAAAGGGGTGGGATGACCCTCGCTTCCCAACTGTCCGCGGCAAGTTCAAGTTTAACTGATCCTCAAGGGCGTATCATGTCCTTACATAAGGCTTAGGCATATGTCGTCGTGGCATGACGGTCGAAGCACTCACCCAGTTTATGCTTTTGCAAGGCCCATCGCAAGCGGTTGTTTCGTTGGAGTGGGATTCGATATGGGCATTGAACAAGAAGGTGATTGATCCTGTTGCACCTCGTCATTGGGCCATAGTCAAGGACAAAAGGTTGTCGTATTCTCCACCTTCGTTTGTCCCAGGCTCACCTTTTTCTAGCGTGCCTGTCACGATTAAGGGCGGTCCAACGGTCCCGGAAGTAAAATCGGTGCCGAGACACAAGAAGAATCCTGACGTTGGAGACAAACAAACCGTATACTCGTCTAATATCATAATCGAACAGGAGGATGCCGCTTCATTCGAGGACCAGGAAGAAGTGAGTGGCGTCATATGAAATAGTCACCAAAGAGCTGGTCTAAGTGGTACTGGCAGATAACTCTCATGGACTGGGGAAATGCCATTGTTTGCGTAAAGACGACCAACGATTCTGGTGAAGTTGCCTCCGTAGAGATGGACCTTCATCTCGAAGGTGACTTCCGCAAGACCAAGAAGAAGATTACGTGGCTTTCGGCACCTACCGACACTCATCCTCTCGTCCATGTCCGCCTTCTGGATTATGACTACCTGATAAGCAAGAAGAAATTGGAAGAGAACGACGATGTTGCTGATTTTGTGACGCCTGTCACGGAGTTCAAGGAAGAGGCGCAGGCGGATGCTAACGTTCAGGCTTTGAAGACGGGAGATATTATCCAGTTTGAGCGAAAGGGTTATTATAGATTTGACGGCTATGTGGATAACGTGATGGAGTTCATCAAAATTCCTGATGGGCGTGCCGCCAACATTGCCAGCAAAGCAGGAGCGGCGGCCAAGACCCCGGTACTGCCAGCATCATCAATGTATAAAATCGATAATGTGTATGGTGAAGAACTCAAGTTTGGGGTTGGGACAAAGATGTATACGGTGCACAGTATGTACGAGTAGAGCGGGGAGTCAAAGGATCAGATTTTCAGAGATGGATGTCAAAGTTATTGCAACCGCTTCGCATCTCGTTCTACACGCTGTTTGCAACCTTGAGGTCGACCCTGTGCAGCGACATGGCGCCCAACCGTCGCCTCAAGCAGCTCCTCCACACCCTCGATGCCGCATCCTCACGCACTCCCATCGGTACCCTCAAGCTCGGCTCAATCACGTTCCCAATCCTTCCGGCCTCATCCCCGTTGCGGCTGGCTCGCGCGGGGGAGCTTCTGGAAACTAAAGATCCATTCAACCTCGACAACTTGCACTGGATGTTGCAAAAGTATGTTCTTGGTCAAGATATCTTTTTGGTCAGTCAACCAGGCCCCTATGCGAGGAGATTAGCCATGTCATTTGCGAGGTGAGATGTTCGACTTGAGGCCGCTGTCGGTTGGCGTCGGGGCTGGGTTTGATGGCTACGTCAGTTATTAACAATCAGCAAGTATCAACAGATATCTAACACCCCTCTCTTTTTTTTTTTTTTTCGCATAGAAAATGCTATAGGCATGGTACGTAGGTAATACTACATTGTGTAACCAAGTAATGTAAAACTCTAAAAAAGAGCCTACAATAATCAAAAATGTGAAAACCCAAGGGTATAACCTTCAGCGTTGTAGACGAAACAAAACCTCCAGCTGGTAATCACTACTAAATCTTCAGAAGCGGCGCCGCCGCTGGTAAAATCTCCATCAAACAGCTTGTCGCCGCGTGTAACAAGTGTGATGGGCAAAGCCCAGTAAGTCTTGAGGGCCCGCACTGCAGGTGACTTCTATCCACAATCCCATTTTAACGAGTGGGAAAACACCCCTCTCTTGAGTTTCACACTCTCATCAAAATGTCCACTACACGTCTTTGGTGTCTCATCGAAAAACACACCTCCCCGTTTGCTGTTACAATCCCGTCTACTTCATGCATCGACGAGTTGCGACGCGAGATCAAAAACCTGAACAGCCATGATATTCTTAAAAACTTCGATGCCCGTCAACTGATTCTTTGGAAGGTGCGTTATTTCTAGTGTCCATTGATGTAATGAATGACCTCTTTTGCCCTAATTTATCCGCAGATTGATGCAGATACTAGCAACCAGGCAATCCAGGAAAGCATTGATGCTGGCCGATATCAGCCCCTGCCCCCTCCCCCTTCCAGTGATAAGCCGTTGCAACCGATGCAAGACATTTCCGATGTATGGCCCGATCCACTTCCTGACTATCATATTCAGGTATTCGTCGGTTTACCGATTGGACTGAGCCCGACTCTTGTTCAGTCGAGTGATGCACCAACGCGTGACCTTTGGCCCGCGGTCACCTTACACGCAACTTCTCAAGGAAACTTTGAAAGGCTGGACACCGTCGAGGAAAACCAGATTTTTGAACTGGATGGTACTGAACCGGACTTTCTTATGGACTTCAGAACCAAACTGGCTCGGTTTCGTTGGATTGAGCTTGGTGCAGAGGTATGCTTTTTTAAGCCATATAACATCCTGTTACCGAAAATCGCCGCAGGACCCGGCAGTTCTCCTCAAGAATAAACTTTCCTCATTTGACAACTACTTTCAATCAGCAGCCACTGGCATCGAGCAAAGAGACCGCGTCTCCAGCGAACTTCTACTGTGTCATCTTGCCCTCGCGTTCATAGATGTGGCTTGGAAGGAAGGGACCATCAAAGAAGACAATGTCCGGTGGATCTTTGACAAGTTGGGGTGGTACTTTCATTCGATTCTCGGCCCAAGGGAAAGCCATGCATTGTGAGTGCTCCTATCATTCTATTCTTGCTCTGGAGGTCACATTTGTTGCAGTTGCGGCGACTGGCCATTCAAGATGATTGTCAACGTCGAAGCTGAGCAGAAGAAATACCGCTACATCTCACGAAACGATTTTCATGTATCCGTTGATGGATTGATATATCTTCTGGTTGAAGTTCAATCAGACGAAGATCAAAATGACCGATATCGGATGCTACTTCAGGCTGCGTGTGCGGCCCGACTTGGGCGCCTTATATATAACAATCCGTTCATTGTCGTGGCATTGTATATCGAGAACTCTGGTCAGGTGAAACGATACTTTGTTTTCCAACGTGATGGCACTGATCCTATGGTATGCACATCTGAATCCAAACATTCATGCGTTCTCTTACTGGTTCTTCCAGGTTTCCTATGTCGAGGACTCCCAAGATTGGAAACAACCGTTCCAGTTGTTTAAGGCTATATTTGAAATTTACAACCTGGTATCGATAATACAAAGTGACAGGCTTGAAATTGCAAACGTGAAAGAGCGCATCCGGTTACTTGCATCCGATATCTCGAGGAATTTCCCTCAAACACTCAAGTCGAAAAGGACGCGCTGTGATGCCGATGAAGACCACGTCTACCAAGATCGCCAAGTTATTGAAGCATTCACTCGGGCTGGGTACACGTTGGAGTCGAATGATGAAGACGAGAAAGGCTGGGCGCCACTGAACCAGGTAAAGCAATGAGGAATCGCTGTCTGTTGGCCTGAACTGATGGGGTACATTGCAGTTGATGCCCACCATGCGACACGCCAAACATTCCAATGGCACCGCCGTGGTCGTGAAGCTGCTCCACTCTGACTCTGACGAGCTTCGGATTATCCAATGGCTCCAGTCGATCAAGTCACCAATTAACCCCACCATTCCCTTACTTGGGACGCTTGAATTGAATGTAGGGACGTTCATCCTTCTCCCCGAAGCCACTCCCCTAGATCTTGGGTTCCGCCTCGGGATGTTTCGGAGCAAGGCGGTGGATTTGAGTCATCAGCTGATAGAGGGTGTCGCATTTCTGCATCGCCACGGTATTGCCCACCTCGACATCAAGCCCCAAAACATCGTTGTCCTTCGAAACCGATTATTCATAATCGACTTTGATCTCTCGATTTGTGTCGATGGCCCACGTGTGTTGATCGATCACTGGTGTGGGACTCCCGGATGGATGGCCCCAGAGATTGGCCATGAGGACGGGCCCAAGTGTTTGTATAGTCCTATACTAGCTGACTTGTGGTCTTGTGGTCGAGTGCTCCAGTATCTTGCAGACGAAGACGCCGTTAAAGAGAACCCGTTCGAGGCTCTGACAAGGCGGCTGTTGAACGAAAACCCAAGGCTTCGTCCCTTGTTACATCTGCAGAGCTCGGACATAGGAGGGCATTCGTTGAGCGAACCGCAAGCTAGATTGAAACGAAAAGCGGATACCCTTCTGTGAAGCGTGTACATACTTGATACAACATTATTATTATTACTATTGTAACTAAAGATATAACATTATTATTACTTTTGCCAATGATACAACATTATTATTATTACTAGCTGAAGCTGACTGTGATGTTGCTTGGTGTTTTCCCAACTCACATGTATTTCAGTAGATAGGCAAATGTGGGTATGAGTCAAGATTGTGTGCCCCCACAGCTAAGCACTAAACCCCCACTCCTTTGTTGCATTGTTACAACAATCAGTCTAGCTGTGTATATTTGTCTCTTTCTTTTGATCATCATATTACATATTATACTATTAAAGCTTTATCCTCTACTAGTGCATTTTGCATGATTGGCAATGTGATTATGGGACTGAGCACAAGGAGAAGATTGCAAGTCTTTCAAGCATGTATTTGGCCAATCATGGCATACAGTATGTTGCATGGAATTGGACAAAGTTAAAAACCAACCCCTAATCATCAGTGATCACCAGTGATCATCATGATTCATCATGATTGGTCCATGAACATAGTCTTTCACTCCATCATGATCATGGATGATCATCTGTGGCACACAATGATCATTGTTAGAGCTGGGATCTTTGTTCAAGTTGTCACTGTCCTTGTTCATGGATGATCATCCATGTTTATCAGTGATCATGAACATACATTTAATCCCAGAACATAACAAGATCATCAAGATCATTAGTGATCATTATAAGTTCTGATGTCTACACTGTTGGCATGCCCTCCATCTGTCCAAACAAGTCTTGGTATATTTGTGTGAGCAAAACAAAAAAATTTACAACTGAGTACAAAGTGCCTCCAACTTACCATGATATTTCTCACATGCCAGCCATCCTTAGCACTCTGTCCTTACCACAATGTGGGCAATGCACCTTACCTCCATGCAATTGTACATGTACACTCTTTGGGAAAACCAAATTTCAACTGGAACCATCCACTCCAGACAAGCAGTGCAACTGCTCACATGAATAGTGGATGCACCAGCTTTTTTCTCCACCATCCACAGGTCATGGACCATGCCTTTCTAGCCACTGTGGAGGCTATTATCCTTCTGTAAGGAATCATGGCCTTTATCCTGTAAAAACTCTAGATAGAAATTGTTTTAATTGTTATCTAATCTAATCTATTTAATCAATTAATTAAATCTATTAAATCTAATCAATATTATAGATAAGATAAGATATTGGATAAGATAAGATAATAGATAAGATAATCAATTAATAACTATTTAAATATGTGTTTCATATTTAACTTAATAAGATATATTGTTCTAGAATATAGAAGGATCTAGAACATCTATTAATATATTATGACTTGACATAACTGCACATAGCTGTGCAAAGGCTGCGCATTACTGCGCATTGCTGTGCACTGCTGTGCATTACATCATTATGACTGCGCATTACTGCACATGAGTCATATAGAATAATCTAGAAGTATTATTAATAGAATAAGACTCAGAATGACTCATTTAAGGTACCGAACCATTAGTAATACATCTAGAATAGGTAATTACACAATGTAAGGTTAGGGTTTCACAAATGCATATAAGGAGGGCATTCTGGTTGTCAAGTCCCTCAGTTTTTTCAAACTAAACAAACCGTTCAGTAAGGCAACAGGACTACTAAGCAATGTAAGTACATTGAACACTTACTTAGTCAGTGCAGTGCTGCTGTTTGATGTTTCAACAGGTTATGGGCCCTGGCGACTGCCTTTAAAAGACATCACTAGGAGAGTCACATGATCTACTAGCCAATAGGAGGTCTACGGGTAGTTACCATATATGTATTAGATAGTTTTGTGTGTGATTCGCTTCGACTCAGGTCCCTCAAGGATATCGGATCAAAAGATATGGCTAATGGCCCTCTATCTGATCTGATGGGATCTATAGCGAATGTGTGTGCACTACTGACATCTCTTTCCTAATCCGTACAGATCCACTCACCCATGATCGTGGGATAACGATCCGCTTAATGGTAGCTGGGATACCATTTCAGATAACATGACGGTCACTTCACGTGTGCTTTAATGCAAAAACGTTGTCACTTTACCTGATTGATTATATCTGACAGTGTGGGAACACTGATTAAACATATGGTGTGATACATCGGAGTCGTCCGTTGTTGGAAAACAACGTAATCTAAAATTTCCATATGGACTGACAGTCCTTAAATGTCATGGTTTTGGCACACCACACAGTAAAAAGCCACGGATTTCGGGCCACTTATGCAGATAACAGGGTCGATCCCCTGTAAAGGCTTCA
>JAENRT010000049.1:70832-87965 GCA_032173475.1 Amanita phalloides | reverse complement strand
TGAGGGATGAAGTCTAGAGGGAAGATCACATGATTGACTCATGGGGAACATGAAGACAAGGTATATAAGGAGGTTAGTAGGTATTACTCCTTAGCCTTACGATTGTTTGTGTTCGTACCACCACAGCAACTTATTGGCTCTCTTTCCTTTCTCTACTTCTCAAACCTTGAGGTTTATCGTTGGAACGACCTTTCTAACATAATCGTAGGCTACTATACTCACCGTTTGACTCTACAACGGAAGGAGCACGACCTGCTCAACGTTACACGAGGCAAACTCTTATTTCACCTTCGTCGACATCGTTCCACGTTCTGGACGACATCGACTGCATTCATTCTCAGGCGACAAACAGCTATTGTGACAGAGCACGCCCCTGGCTGTAGTGGGCAGCGTCGCGAGTCAATAGTGCGGCGATCGAAAACCGGAGGTCTAGGCGACAAAAACAGTTGGGAGGACCTTTCGTCTTCTACGTGGTGTAGGTGCACCAGTACGGACCGAGCCTGACTGCCGTGTGCGACAACGAGAAAACTTGTTTGACGTGACGTGTATCAAGGAGAACAGTCTCAAGGAATACCAATAACGTATCAGTTCTTTTGAGCTGAGCACGAGACACCTGAGTGGAGCCCGGGCACCACGTCTTGCAAGTCATTCGCTGGACATTCCTGACAACATCGTCTCAACTGAGATCGTCTCACGTATGCCGAAGAGAACGGCAACTGTCAGTAGTGCTGATAGACTGAATTGTCCGAAGATTTTTTTTTACAGAACGAAAACACGCCTTGTACACGAGGCATTTTCGCGGTCGTTACATAACGATCTATCATCATTATCATCACCATCACACCTCATCCAATCGTCACAATGGATCAGGTTTTCCGTTACGTGTTACTGTTTGCCAACATGACGTTGGCAGAGATCGGAATGGCCTTTGAGGCAGAATGGGCGCGAGGATGCGCAATTACAAAGAAAGTTCAGAAGAAGGTCGCCGCTGTGGTGGATAGGCGACAACGTGATGCCCACGTTAAGGCATATCATCGTTGGCTCAAGGGGCAACGAAAAGAGAAACGACCGATTGGAGCGAGAGGCCTCAGCGGAGGCGCGGAACGACTCGAGGAAGCGTCGTTTCGCGAGGCAGGAAGAAGCGTGGAAGGCGCTGATGCAGGAGAAGCGCGAGAAGCTGCTTCATAAACGGCGGCTTGAGGAGGCAGAGCGCAAGGCAGCGCTGGACTACCAGACACTGGTAGATCTATTAAACAACATGGAGGCGGACTCCGTAATCCGAAAAGCACTGTTCGACACGCCGTCGAACGTTCAACTGTTGACACGCGGATGGAATGTCATCATGCTAAAACACGAGGGATTGGTGTTGTCCGCTGAGGAGCGGAATCGATTAATGCATGCGCTCAATGGGAACATTATGAAGCCGCAGCAATACGCCAGTCGAGACCGAACCAAGTTGGAGTCGGTTCGATATTCACCTTATGAAAAGAAAAAGGTGTACACAATTTATAAGGCGGAACCCTGAACTCCTAAAAACACAAGGACTAGAGTAATGGGCAGTTAAGACGGTTGAGTCTGACTATTTTCTCTGACTTCCGATGACTCAGCCATCCTACTGTTGCTGACATAACCCTCCAGTGGCTACGCCTTATGTAATTAAAAGGAAAAATAAAGAAATCGTAACACATAACTGTTTTCATAAGTATTATCTAACATTCATTCTAGATCATTTCTCTGTATCGTCATGTCATATCGGTCATCACCAACCACCAGTCATTTTTGTTCAAGTTTTCTTACTCACCACTCACAGTTTCAAGTTATCCATATTTGTTATTTCACTTGCAACCCTCCATGGCATATGCCCTGTATCACTCGCATTGCATCACACATATTGTACTGCTTGTTGTATTGCATTGTTCACCTGTTGTATCCTACTCCATGCTTGTATTGTATCTTGTTGCCAATGTAGCTACAGTTTTAGTATGTTCAACTGTATGTAGCAGGAATAAAAAAATTTGGCACATTTACAGCTCAGATGACCACTTAAAGAAGCTGCTCATTGCAGCTTTGGTGAATGGAACAGCTGCTCATGGTGCTTTGGTGAGTGTGTACCTTGTGCTAATGAGCAAAGTCAGCTCAGGCCACTTTTGGCCACTCAGACCGCTTATCTAAGCTGAATAAGCGGCCGAAGCTGTGCCACATGTTTTCCTGATGAATAGTAACAGCAACCACACATTGTGGGTCAAACCATCAAACACTCCAATGGCAACATATTTGAAATCCCTCCCCTCATTTTGATTGGGCCGATTGCATTGGTGCCTGGCAATAACAAAATTGCCTCTCTAGAGATCGTGAAGAGGCAACCCCTCATAGCCCTCCAGGGACCAAGGTTCATGTAACCAATGTTGGACAAGAGGCCATTGTCTTCATATTGCAGGATGATGACAAAAGCTTCATTCTCCTCAGCAATGAATTGAAGGAATTGGCAGATGTCAATCATGTCATATACACTATCCATTCCATTCATATGGCCTAATGTAATTGTAAGTCCCAATAACAAAGTTCAGAGATATATCCATTCAACTGGAATCAGGGAATGTAAACTGTGAATAGTAGTAGGAAATGTTGATTAGAAAACTCCAAAAAAAATTAGTTTGAATTATTTTTCAGTGCCTTTACTTGTGCCCATGTATTGTGTGCTTTGAATTACATGCTTGCAATGTGTGTTTGTGACTAGCAACATGTAACATTCATACAAAACACCAGGGTTCAGCATCTCCTTTCATCAACTGTGAGAAATTACAGAAGGCCCTAGATTACAATCAAACATCCAAGTGGGTGACTATCCACAGGGTTTAGAAACACAGATTATCTTTCCAAATGTTAGCCAACTGAGTTTCAATTATTTAGGATTTATTCCTGCAAACTGCAGAACAATTTGTATAACCTAAAATCAGATTAGTATCATACATGCTCCCAATATAGCAAACAATGTCAGATAGTGATGACAACAATGCAGTGGACTTCCTGCAGCTTTTGTGCATACAAGAGGAGTTAGAAGCAGCACTGAATGAAGAGATAATCAGTCTAGGTGCACTTGTACTTGCAATCATTGTTTATGGGGCAACCAAAGCATCAGAGATACATTGTCAATGCTGTTTCAAGCATCGCCTTTACCTTACATGGCCAGACTTACTGCCAGAGCCTTGTCAAAATACACCATGGCAGGCATTGTATGCCTGCAAAAGTGATAGAGCCTTCATTATGACAATGGGGTTGGACATTGCCACCTTTGAACACATCATTTGCATGGGTTTTGAAGACTTATGGAATTCCATCCCAATTCCTCAACCTGATATGAGCAGAACTGCCATATCTCGCCCTGGCCATTGATCCTTGGATGCAGCAGGTGCTCTCAGGCTGGTCTTACACTATCTCAACTCAACAATGCTTGACACAAGCCTTGTTCAGATATTTGCACTTGTTCCAGCCATGGTTTCACAATACATCTCATTTAGTTTACAGATCCTGCTATATGTGCTACATGATATGCCAGATGCCAATATCCATTGGCTCCAGGATGAGGAATTTCAAGAGTGCAATCTACTTGTTCTTGATCAACATTCTTTGCTGACTGGTGCATTTGGTATCATGGATGGGCTGAATTTGCCTGTACAGACCTCTGAGGATCAGGAAATGGAGAATGCCACTTTCAACAGGTGGCTACATGAGCATTTCATCAAATGTGTGGTCACATTTTGTGCACAAGGTGAGAATCTCATTTCTGCCATTGCACAAGGGAAACCTTTTCTTATGGTTTCCAGGTGAAGTAATTGCTTGCCATTTGAATGCTCCTGGAAGTTGGCATGACTCACATGTTGCTGAAACTATCTATGAGAAACTTTGAACTGAAACACCAGAAGGATACTATCTGGTGACAGATACTGCCTTTCCACAAGGAATTAGGCAAGTTTCAGGCCATATTCATGCTCTGATGAAAAGTGGGACATGCCTTCCTGTGGATCCACATGCCAGGGAACAAGCACTCCTTTTCGATTGGCAGCTCCTTTCATTTCATCAGGCAGCTGAGTGGGGGATGCGAGCTCTCCAGGGGTCCTTTGGCTGCCTGCAAGTTCCACTGCAGATCAATTACAAGGAATTATGAGGTGATTTGCTTGAAAATTGCATCAGGCTGTTTAATCTGCATACTTGACTGGTAGGGTTCAATCAAATTCAATCAGTCTATTTGCCAATATGGAAGGAAAGTGGTGGTGCAGTGTGGGATGGCTTTGAAACAATGATGTTTGGAGAGCAATGACAGATAGATCGAGTTTCATGTTATCATACTGTTGAATACCCTTGCTAAAGGGTCATGGCAAAGCAGTGTATTGTTGATTAAACAAAGTAACACATAGTAATGAACGTAAGCTGTAAGAGGAATGAATGTAAGCCGTAAGAGCACTGATAACCAAAAATGAGTAGAACAATGTATATCAATTTTCAGTAACAAACTGAGAAGAGCCTGATGATGATGGTGGGCCAGACTGAGAATCGACTGGAGTAATGTGGCCATCATCATCCTTGATGACAAAAGTCTTGGTGCAGTAGTCATTGTCATGGTGCAATTCAATGTCATGGAGCAGGTCAAGCTCATCCTCATTGTAGACAGTAGTTCCCATTCCACCCTCAGGATAGAATGTCTTTTGTACTATGCAATGGCGTGGGGGCTGAGCAGAGGAGCATGAAGAAGGTTGGAATGAGATGCCTTGCATCTCAAGTTTAAGCTCGGCTTGATCAGCACAATGCTCAGCAGCTGATAACTCATGCTGCAGTGATGAGAGTTGTTGACAAAGTGAGTCATTGTTTCGTTCAATATCACAAATGCGTGTATTGAGTGTGAACAGTTGTGTGGCCTGGAGGGAACATGAATTCTGTTCCTCACTGCAAGCCTGCTGTGCAGCAGGACTCAAAGCAGAAGAGATGGTGTTTAGGATCTCTTGACCCACCTGGCATCTTGGGCAAGGAGTTACTGCATGTAGAACTCTGTTGGTAATATGGAGAGCAATGGAACTTGCACCTGACTGGTGTGCTGTGGCTCTGGGGCAGACATTCTCTTCATCACTTGGGATAGAAATGGTGTCATTATCGAGAATTTCCTCATCATCCAGATCACATGAACCTGCCTTTTGATTCATCAGCTCATTGATTTCATGAGCACGCTCAACATGTGGTGTGCATTCAGCATCTCCAGTGGGCTTTGAAGTCTTAAGAATCTGTTTGGGAAGTTATCCATGGATTCAAAAAATGTCAACAACAGTTACCTGTTTAAATTTCAACTCCAGTGACTTTGGAGTTCTCAATGGGTGCCCATTCTCCTGAGACCATGAATTGAATGCATTGCCAACACTATTCCATCCTTGACTGCCAAGAGGCAGATGTTCCTCAATGAGGTCAAAGAGAGCATCAATATCAGCACTGGAGTAGTTAGTGGCTCCAGAGATGCGACCTCTTTGCTTTTTGACAGGTGGTGGTTGATTGTCAATGTGTTGCTTTCGCTTGCCTGCAACAGGGGGATCATGTAGATTACCCTTCTGCTTACCCTTCATTTTAGATGAGGGAGCATGACGAGAACCTGCAGTTTTAGTTGCAGGATGGGCAATTTCTGATGCAAGTACATGTGGAGGGGGGAACTCATCATCACTGGGGGCAGGAAGTGGAATATCTGCTGGATTAACATGAACTACATGATTTGTTGATGGAGGAACTGGTCCTAGCTGCATCACTTGGGCTCGAGACAAATATGATAATGGATTCACGGGAATACCATGGGTCTAGTAGGCAGAGATTAGGAAGAATAACATTTTGAAGAAGTGATAATACTACATAGCAATAAGGAGTGTAGAAAGGGGCTGTGGCCAAACCTGAAACTTGGCTCAACAGTGGTGGTGCATAAAATTTGGCACTCCTGAAAGCAAATTGCCAATAGGAGAAAGCTGTAAAGTTGCAAATTCAGACAAGTAAGCAAACAAATTGAAATAAAATACTACCATGACAGTGTTGCCCTGGAAATTTGCATGAGCATCATGCCTGTTGTGACTCTGAGCATGTCCAGAATTGTTTTGATCCTGCAAGTGAACAGGGTGCATAGCAGTAACAAGTGTGGAGAAAGGACCATAGATAGAAATGAGAATTCAAATGTGAAGAGAAGATGATGAGATGTACATTTAATGGGATACTTATACAAATTCTGTGCCAGGTTGAGATGAGCACATGCTGTCCAATGCCCTTCCATCACTCATCACTGACATTGTCTCATTGCCAGGGTTTATCATCATGCACCTCATCATATGTGCTATTGGATGTTACTGCACCCATACATGCCCATTTTGTCTATAGCATGGTTGTTGCTCATCACCCAACACTCATCACCAGGGTTTATTGTCACATGCATCGTCTTAGTACTTGGCTATACACCATATCAGCATTTTCATCACTCCACTAACTTGCTACTTACTCATACCTCCACTCATAGGTGCCCATTTGCGGTGGTGATAACATAGAGGAGGGAGCGCAAACATAAAGGAAGGATGTAGTGCGCAGGAGGGAGACAATGCGAAGGAGGGGAGATAATGCTGGTGAGATAACACTGGACAGAGATAAATGATCCCGATCACCTTCCTAACATGGGTCGGCAAGGGCTAGGAATGCAGAATTTGGTCTGGAGGGGGGGGGGTAGGAGGCCTCCTTCAAATCAAAGTTTAGAAGTGGTCGGTTTTCCATCAAACAGGACCCTGAACCTAAGCGACGTCAAGCGGCACCCTGGCGATAGGCATTTCGAGCGATTTAGAAAATAATCTAGGTTTCTAAACCCTGCGGATAGTCACCCAGTCTTACATGGGGTCAGATAGTGGCGGACAGATGTTTACCTTTTTTGCAACAGTGCCAGGACTGGTAGTGACCAGTGAATTTGTTTTCTCATAGCATCAAATCAAGAGTATGCAATCGCAGATGTGTCGTAAATCTAATCCAGATTGCCAAATGATGATTCAGTCATTAGCGTGGAATTGGAGAACTGGCCGTGGAGACCGGTGATGATTCCAAGAACAGGAAAGTGATGGTACCCATTTCCATATGAGTCTAATAACAGAACGGTTCAATTGCCATTTGTAGTCGCTGAGCGCTGAGTTTCTGTTCTATATTTATATTTGCACCGAATTTCTGATTGGTGTGACTATAAAAAGCTGATCCTCTGATCCTCACCCACGGTTTTGCTATCGATAAGAGTCACGAGTTCTGCGTGGTGCTTCCCCTTACTTGCATTTAATTCTTGAATAGGAGTATCCAACAGATATGTTCAACCTGAACCATGCTTCTGGTGCGTTCCCTTGGCCATCTATCTCCATTCATCACGCCAGATTCTATTTGTTAACGTACAGCACACGGTGATGATAGGATTCGGCATTCTGGTGGGCGGCGTAAATCAGATACAGGCTTGTTAGTCTTTCTATCTACTACATGAAGATGCACAGGTTGGATATCTTCGAGGAAATCGCAAACCCATTGCCCCCCATTCCTGTCAGTGGTCAATTGGCCTGGTTGCCTAGGAAAGAGGAATAGACACAAGTACGTCTATATTTCGTGCACTACTAAGTTGAAATGGCTCTGACCGGTGTCATGGAATCTAGGTACATGGGATTTGCATCTGCACCGTAGCCTGAAGTTCTTGTTGAAATAGTCGAGTGTTTGAATATATGATGTTGTTGTGTTCGTGTCATGAGAGTAAGTTAACAAACGCCTCGCAAAAGTCAGCATCAATACCACATCCTGCATTAGTAGGCACTGGCACTCTCAGGCTCTGACCCTCACCAACGCCTTGCTCATTCTCACCCATCTCATTGTATGTATCGTCGCTCGTCCCGTCTCGGGCACGGGCGGCGTGTGCACCGACGAGTAGTACTGGTCCATCTTCAAATCTTCCATCTGTCATACATACTCCGCCCAGCCCCATCACCTCGTGGAGAAAAAAAGGAAGAAATGCTAGTACGCACTGTGCCCATACATACCATCCCCAAATCCCTTTGTCTCCGCCTGAGGTCCTCACCGTTCTTAGGCCACTCATCGATGTACGGCCGGGCTTCGTATATGTGCAACGCGGGCGGGTAGAAATTGCCCCGGTACTGGATTGGGCAGGACGCGCGCAGCACCGACCCTTGCACTGGTGTGGGCACAGGTATAGGTGCCATCAAAGCGAAACAAGTGACGAGCGACCTGGACAACGCAGGAATTGCCTCTCTACTAATTCAACTTAGATTTGGCAAAAAGGTGGGTACCGGAAGGGGTCAGAGCGTGGCATTTTACCAGATGTGCCTGCTTTGCTTCCGAACGCAACAACGGTCCCATGGAATGGAGCAATCGAGCCCGTGGCCGCACCCCTCCAATCCCGATCACCATCCAAGAAAAGCAAAAATCCCGCTGCCAGATGCAGGACATATATAGGGCGGTTCAAGAAGCGGTTCGAAAAATGAAGGGGGAGGCCTCCCATTGAGGAATTCAGCGTAAGGTACCATGCCGCATCTGTCATTCAACAAATGTGTAGAACTTGTGACTTTTATGATTTACAGATGGCAACCGTGGGTGAGTATCAGCTCTGTATGGCAAAACGAATCCGAAATTTGATCGAAAGATAGTAAATATAGAACAGAAGCTCAGTACAAGCGCTCAGCGACTAGAATAGTGATTGAACCCAGCTTGATTTAGCGTGGAATTGGGTACTTACCGCGGAGACTGGCGGTGTTCGGACATGATCTGCCTATTCCAAGTTGAAAAAGTGTCATCCATTTCCGTATAAATTTAATAACATAATAGGGGGAATAGGGTGCAGTGATGATTTGAGGCTATGAACGTGTTGGCCGTCGACGAATGGAGATGTTGGCCTATAGAAGGTCAGCGTGGGTCAGAGACAATGGAATATGTTTCCATATGAGCATTATGCGGCCGTCCTACCGAATGAAGACTTTCGGCTCGATGATGATGGTCCGATGTGACGTTCGTTGGGTTTCTATTTTGCGTTCGCTCGTCTTGACCCTGCTGACGTCGTTTTTCGGAGTCTTTGCATCAAAGTTCCAGATTTGTATGCAGAATCAGGCTTCATAAGTTCTGGAACAACCTGAAAAATCGGAGAATGAAGGACAGAACATTGCCATATGCCACCGTGCGCTACTTTTAGCATATCTTGACTTCATTTCCGGTGTGTTGTACATGTTCGGCTACCGCGACGACACATAAGACAACTTCTGCCATCGATAAGAGCCACATCTCCGGGCATCGCCATTTTCCACCAACACGTCCGTACCCCAGTTTTATGATATGCACTTGTTGATAATAGAAACATTTGAACACGGAGGCCGCACCAATCTTACCAGCAATTTGGAATGTGCAGTATACTAACCATTGAACCAAGTCGCTTCACTTCGTTCGGCCTCGGAACAGGTGTATGCCAACTGCTGAATCTCCCGAATGCATTGTGCGAGCAGCCGCACTGCAAATTAGTGGTTCTCATCTGAGTCAAGTCAACACTAAAAAGTTCGGCTCTCGGTTCGAACACCGGTGAACGCGTGAACGTTGAACCCGAATCGAACATACTTGAACCGAACTTTTCCATCACTAGTACTACTAAGTAAGTCCGCGTCAGCCTGGAAGGAACTTTTGGGAAACTGCTAAAACTAAATGTCTGAGATGAACCCCCAAAAAGACGAACGTGTGCGGTTCTAGAAGAAACGGGGAGAACCCCCAAATTGCGATATCATTGGCATATAAAACTGACTCACGCAACCACCAACCTCAGCATCGCAATGCCTTTGGAATCTGGCTTGTACTCCATCTTCTCTACATCTGGCAACGAGGTTGGTCGACATACGGTAGAAGATTTCTCTCTCAATCCCAAGCATGTTCTCGCCCTTCCACCCAGTGTGAAGCCAGTCGGTCCGGTAGGTATTTTGTGCGATGCCAAGGAAAAATTTGAACTCATGTTTTCGTCCAGTGGCAGGTTGAACGTACTGCCAAAGGACACTACAGACTCTCTCACGGTGCACCTGTCGCTGAGGAAGGTGGATTGCTTTGGGCCTTTTTGAATGATGAGGATAACGATTTTGATTGGGAGGTAACGCCAAAGGGCGCCAATCACTATATGTATGTCCAGCAGTGTATATAACTGGACAAGCTAACTCGAGGTCTTCAATAGCGTCAAGAAACCTGCTCAAGATGTAGGTTGGGTCGCCCCAGCCGGTGGAGAGGGCCAGATCGCTGTCAACGACCACTATACCCCGTTCCAATTTGTACGCGCAGTCAGTAAGGAAGCGCACGGTTTTTTGTCAGCGCACGAAACCTACTTTGGTGGTTATATCGAGATCGATGGCAAAAAGCATCTGTTCTCCGGCACATTCGACAAGTCAGTGCAAGGCTTGAAGCCAATCGAGGTCGTCCTCGAATACTACGACGTACAGCAATTGAATGGCATTTACGCGATCAACAACGGCCATTTCCCGCCCCTGGATCTTCCCCTCAAGCGCGGCCTCCTGCCCCCGTTGCGTATCTTTCAACCGGTCGGAAACCTACCTCACAACCCTCCTATCAATGGCCGATTAGCCTGGTTGCCCAAGAAAAAGGAATAGTATGTCTATATNTGATAGACAAATTGAGTAATGCCACAATCTTTTCAAAAATGGACATCTGTTGGGGTTATAATAATATCTGTATCAAAGAGGGTGATGAGTGGAAGGCTGCCTTTTGAACGAATTGGGGACTTTTTGAACCTTTAGTAATGTTTTTTGGTTTAACAAATTCACCCACAATGTTTCAAACCATGATGAATGATCTGTTCCAGGAGGAACTCACTGAGGGATGGGTGGTAATTTACATGGATGACATATTAGTGTTTTCTCAATCAAAAGAACAACATGAAAAACATGTAAATCGGATTTTGGCAAAGCTGGGGGAGAATCAGTTGTCATTGAAACCTGAAAAATGTTACTTCAATAAAACAGAAATCAAATTTTTAGGTATGATAATCACTAAGGATTTGGTACAAATGGATCAGCAAAAGTAAAAGCTGTAAAAGATTGGCCAGAACTTAAAAATAAATGAGAAGTGCAACAATTCTTGGGATTTGTCAACTTTTACTGTCAATTTGTAAAAGGATTTGCGAAAGAAACAAAACTCTTAATGGAGTTAATGGGAAAGAAAGATTGGGGGTGGGGTCCTTGACAAGTAGAGGCAATGAGGAAATTAAAAGAGAGAATAGTGGAGGAAGTGGTATTAGCCATACCAGACAAAGGAGGACAGTTTTGAATTGAAATGGATGCATCAGATTTTGCATTAGGATCAATATTGTCTCAACAGCAAAGTGAAATATGGAGACCAGTTGCATTTATTTCCTGAGCTTTAAATGAAGCAGAAAGAAATTATGAAATCTACGATAAAGAGATGCTTGCGATCATGCACTCATCATACGAATGGTCTCAATACCTAAAAGGAGCAAAGGAGATAATTGAGATCTTAACTGATCACCAAAATTTAACATATTTCTGAAAACCACAAAAACTAAATCATAGACAGGCACAATGGGTTATGGATTTACAGGAATACAATTTTGTAATCAAACATAGGTCCAGCAAGTCAAACTCCAAAGCAGATTTGCTATCAAGAAGAGCTGGGTATGAAAGAGGAGAAAGAGATAATGAGGATGTAATACTATTAAAAGAAGATTTATTCATACAATGGGACAGAAGTGAAATAGGATTAGAAAAATTGGAAAATGATATTAAAAAAGTAAATAAAAGACAATGGGATGAACAAGTGGAAAAAGGATTGAAGGAGAAAAAAGAAGGCTTTGAATATGAAAGGGAACAGAATCTGGTAACATGGAGGGGAAGAGTTTATATACCAGCAGTAATACGATTAAGAGAAGAGGTGATTCAAATACATCATGATTGAGGACATCCAGGAATAGCCAAAACACTGGAATTGATAACCAGAGGATATTGGTGGCCAAATATGGGAGAGGATATTAAGAAGTATATTTTTCAAGGGTGTAGGACTTGTCAAACTGTCAAACCAGATAGACAAAAATGAGTTGCTCCATTAAATCCACACACAATACCTGATACTCCTTGGAAACACATATTGGTAGATCTCATTGGACCTTTACCAGAATCAAAGGGATACAATGCAANTATATTTTCGTACTCGTTGAAATGACTCTGACCAGTACTTGAAGGGATCTAGATCCATGGGATATGCATTTGTACCGTAGTCTGAAGTTCTCGTTTGAAATAGTCGAGTGGAATGTAAACTGTTTGAATATATGTTGTTGCGTTCGTGTCGTGAGAGAGGCTCTCTTCACATGCTCGGGCTCAACGCTCAATAATTAATGGAAAGCTTCGCCAAAAATACAGCACGTCAATAAGTTGATCAAAAGGCATCGATATCCGCGCTACTGTCAGCCAGCAACCCCCAACTTGAACGCCCTCCACCTATCTCCATCTCAAAAAAAAAACACAAAAAGAGAGATTGCTTGGCAATACTTGCGGTTGATCATGATTTCATGACACACCAAACCAAATGGCGTCCGCTAAACACCAATTTAACTCATTGGTACACCTTCCCCCCCTTTTACCCTTTCTTCCACCCCACTGGGTGAATGTTGGTTGCAGGGCCATGAGAGTGGATCACATGACCAATGACATCGATCGATGAAGTGAGCCTGCCAGGCTGAAGAGTAGTAAGCACAACCTCCTTCGTGGCACTAAACGATGGTTGCAACGCAAGTACAATCACCGGGATTCTCATATACCCATTGAAGTTTTTCTATTCATCGGTATATATAACGCCGGGAATGGCGACTATATGATATTCGAGTCCAGCTATGGGATCATTCATGTGCTGGCCCCAGGGCACGGCAAGCCCTTGATACTGCCCCATGGGAAATACATTTCTCTGCAATAGCACCGCCCTCTGAGGCTCCGGTAAGTGTACCAGCGATACCCCTCCAATCCCAGGTCTAATACGCAGGAGAAGGTATCATCACAGCCAGCCAACCGCTGATGGCCATGATGTTGAAGTCACCAACGTCGGAGACAAGAGTTTACTGTTTTACCTACGGACATATGGGCCTCATGTTGGCCTTAAACCCGAGATGACGGCGATCTTGCAAGATAAGGAATATGAAGTCCATATTCAGGAACGCTGATCAAGTTGTTGGTTGGCATTCCATTCATTCTGCAGATTAGTCCGATCGGTTATGCTGTTTGTTCTCTGTCGTAAATATATTGAGTACTACGATAAGTGAGGAACTTGATGCATGCCATCGCGTAACACCTTACTGGCAGAAGGCGCCATGCAACTCCGCGCAACGTGACTCACAAAACTCTCGAAAATTGCCCGGTCTCGCCCCTGGATCCACTGAAATACGAGCGTCTGTGAACCCTGAAACGAATATGCTGTGCAGTGTCGCTCCGCCGCCCTTATGCTCACGAATACCAGCTGCAGCACTTTTCATTCGCTCTAATGGTCAGGAAACCCGGCAATGGTTAATTCCTGGTATGTGGGACAATACTCCGAGTAGGAGCGTGTTTGGCCACTCTGCCGTTGTTGTTGTGATCGTCTATTGCAGCGCGTTCCATCCTGGAATGTAAGAGCGTAATGCAGGGTTGGAGATCCGCGCGATAGACTGAATGAAATATGAGTAGTCGAAATCTGGGGAAAACCTCGGCCACAGCTCACTTAGCTACTCGTTCTGTGGAGGAGCGCGTTACCAAAGCCGACAGGACGAGACTTGACAGGCGGTAGTGGTCTTGGGATCGATAGCGCCGGTGGGCAGCTTGAGTGGCTCACTTTCCGCCTCGCCCACGGGAAGGTCACCCGCCGAATGGGCGTTCCTCTTACATGTGCGAGAAAGTGCTTTGAGCGCCGTCCTCTGTTTCCTCCGGTACAACGTTCCTGCGCTCGTCACGTTGGATGTGGCGAGGCCGGTCTCGTCTGTACTGAGCAACGTGCTCCAGTTTGCGAACAACTTTCATGGATTGAATATCGAAGATCCGCTGGAACTCGTCTCATCAACGGGTTCCTCGTCGGGGTCGTCATCTGGTACTGGGAGTGGTGCTGGCGCCGGCGGTCCGTCTGCTTCGAGCGAGTTGGGATACCCGGGCAGTCGATCGTTGACACTCCGCTCGAGAGAGGCATTGTTGAGGAAGCGCGTTTTCCAATGTTTCTCTGCTCTTGGGGTGAGTCATATTGCGGATCCAGCTCAGAGCGCGTTGGTGCATTCGACGGTGGCTCTGTTTGGTAGCATGGAGGGTTATGCAGGGTCTCAATTGCAGGCCGCGATCACATCAAACACGGGCGCGTTTTCAAATTTGTGGTCAAGTGCGGACGGGTATGCCTATGGCGTAGCTGTAGGGAGTAAGCCGGGTGATGTGATTGAGGGTGGGTTTGGGATTGTGGATGGAGTCAAGGCTGAAGGGTCACCTGTTTCAGTGAGTAATGGCGATGAGAGTGGCGATGAGGGCGAGGACATATTGAATAGGGATGACATGGAAGTAAGCATTACTGCCTTTTTCAGATAAGTTGGCCCACGCCGGAATTTTCCGAAAAAAAACCCACGCGAAATGAAACAATCATAACTCGCCGAAATCTTGGCCAAAATGCATAGAAAGTAGCGGATTATATTCGGATTAACGAGCGGTTCTAAGATATGGTAGTCCGAGTGTAAGAATATGAAATTCCGGAAACAGCCTTTGTGGCACTGCTGTGATGAATTAGTAGAGCAAACCTCCTGCTTCCTTGAATTGATGAACATCCTCCTGTGCATTGCTCCATGATAAATGTGGCTGTCCCTGCATCAATCTCCAACCAGTCCTGCAAATCTTTGATACTGATGATATCACGTGACAATTGAGTAATACATGTGAAACCATTTTGTGCAAGTACTCTTCCAAACTTTCCAAACTCGATTCCCCTTTGATTGTGCATCACATTACTCTCAAGCACATCAAACCAGCACTCAATTTGAAGTGATTCAAGGTTGGGGGCATAAGAGGTTGGATGTGTACCATGACTTGATGTTGGTGTGACAGTGGAAGGTAGTGGGTTTGATGTGCTGCCAACAGTCTGAGGGTATTGCACATGCCATGCGGAAGGGAGCATGATGGGAATGGGTATATAGTTGTGATTTCCCATTTGGAAGGGAGCTGAACCAGAAAATTCATCAGATTTCTTTGATTGATGGATATGAGTTGATCTTGCATTGTGAAGAAGGAGTCTTGATGGTTTCACATTTACTGTTGTATCCCCACCAATCTAAGAATAGGAGGGATCAGCTTATGACGAATTTCTTCAGAATGATGAACTAGTATGCACCACTTGATTTGCCCAGAAGCTGAAGTTGTTACAACCCATGTGATCATTTTCATTTTCTTATGTCAGCACCTTCCTTTCCTGATTATCTATGCATTGCCACCTCTCCTCTATGATTATGCAATGTCACCACTCACATAAGCGTGACCCTTTCATCTATGACATATGCCTACCATCGTTTCATTTCTATGATGTCACTATGATATCATTCTCTAACACATTCATTACCTTTTACAGACAGTAGGTTCATGTATAAATACGAGAGTTTGTCTTAGGTTGAACCTTAAGTTTGACTTAGCTTGTAATACACAAGTTACATCTCAGGGAACTCCTAGTTCTGGTGAGATTGTCAAAGTCGTTGTTCAAGCACTCTCATCCACCTCACTCATCTCAAGCCTGAGTCTCCTTTGCCGGACTTAGCACTGTCTACTCAGTCACATTTCACCAGACTCTTCATTGTTATTGTCTCGGACAATCCTCATGGCATAATGTTACAATTGCAATGTAATGTCTTGTAGGACTATTCTTATTTTTATCTCATTACTCATATCTACTGCACACAGACAGCCTCTCTTTTTGTAATTACCTTCATATTCCCTTTCTCAGGTCGTTACAGCTTCCCTTCCTTTTCCGTCTTTGTTGTTCTCTAAAAGTATATAAACCCTCATGTATCATCCTTTTCTTTAGTTCCAATTTAATCGAATCTTGCCCTTGTCATTCTGAATGATCTTGAGCACTCCTCTCCTCATCATCACGCTCATTCTCTTCTCAACTTTCATCATCATCAGACTAGATGTTGGAGCTCTTGTCCAGTAGACTGGGAACAGACTGAGACTCTGTTTGTCACTGTCGACTTAGAATGAATCATGTCAAGGACATCGATCTTAACACAAATTGGAACTCACAACTCGCTCAGTGTATCTACACTAGCACCCACACATTGAATGAACCTCCAAGCGAGGGACTGAATTAATACACCATTGAAACCCGAACCTCTAATCGAGGCCCCAAACAGATCTTGTTTTCTTTTAGACAGAAATACTATCTAGATAAACAAGAGTTTATCATCGACCACAGAGAAGTGGCGCTATTTATCAGGAACTAAGAACAGAACCCGCCAGTACTAGTGAACTCTTCGAAGGAGAAGAACAGGAAGGAAACTATTATGACCACTACCAACAGACCTTTGATACAGTGGATAAACAAAGACAGAGATATACCGAAACAATTACACTTGCCCTACGAAGAACCAGAACGAACCTGGTGGGAAAAGTTCTGTGACGCATACAATTTTGATATTGAAGACAAATACGTTGCGTTCACTCCAGAATTTGTATCACTCTGGGAAGAATACAAGGAGAAGAAACAGATCGAATATGAGTTAGAACCAGAACAAGCACCAAAGGACCCTGAACCCCAAAAACCGAACCAGGAATGGCAACTGAAACTACTGGCTCCAAAAGGAGATATTAAACTGCAACCAATACAGTAATTCACAGGAAAAAGAGTTGAGGCATGCGCCTTCATTGATTCGCTGAGGACCTCTTCAAATTAAATCACAACTATGAAGGAAAACAATGAGAAAAGATCAGATATACCCTTGCTGTCTTGGACCAGAATTAAATGACTGAAGGCAATTATTCGGGATGATTAAACAACAAAACTGATTAGACTGGAAGATTAACCTGCCTTCACAAGAGATTCCTCACTGATTGGGAGAAG
>JAENRT010000049.1:26656-69252 GCA_032173475.1 Amanita phalloides | reverse complement strand
CAAATTCTTATTCCTGCATCCTGGAAGGTATATAATGTCTTTAATGAATCGCTTTTAAAGCCATATCATGCACCTTCTTTTCCAATACAAGCCAGCAAAATGCAGGCCAAAAGAAGAAGCAGGAGGAAGAGGACTCCACTGGTGACTATGAGGTGGAAAAAATACTGGATAGTCGAATTAATCAATGAGGACAAGGTCAATTGGAGTATTTAGTAAAATGGAGGAATTACCCGCTTGAAGAAGCTTCTTGGGAACCAGTGTGGAACTGCAACCATGCCAAGAGGAGGATCGATATTTCCATTGATCCAATCTGGGGGCGCCAAGGAGACTCCATGGACGAGAGTTATCCTTTTCACTGTATTCAAACTATACACAGCCACTGGTATCCAAAAAATTATACAGGTGGGAAGATGGTAAATTTGAATGCAAGTACCTGGAAAAACTCGAGCACAATTGGCAAAAATGGAAAGGAAATCATCGAGAAGTGGAACGAATGGATCCTGATCATGTGGAACCCAATCCTTGAGAAGGGGGTTATGTTATGATTTCTCTATTTCTTTATTTCCTTGATACAGCCACTGGAGGGTTAGGTCAGTGATCATGGTATCTGAAGTCATCAGGAGTCTGAGGGGAAAGTCACATGATTGACTCATGGGGAACATGAGGTCAAAGATATATAAGGAGGGATTAGTAGGTAGTGCTCCTTAGCCTTACAATTGTTTGTGTTGTACCACACAGCAACTCTTGCTCTTTCTCTTCTCATCTCAAACCTTGAGGTTTTGTTGGAACGACCTTCTAACAATATCAGAAGCTGGCATGCAGGATTGTTTGGGGATATTATGCTTGTCACAGAACTCAGAAAAATGAAGGATACCAGCACCATAGGAATTGCAAGTATTAGGGCTAGTGCTTTATGTATGGTGGAATGTAGGTTCTCAACTACATTTGGGGGTAAGGATGTTAGGAGCTATGCTCAGACCTAAACACAACACTCAAGCTCACTGCAAGTGAGTGAAGAGAAATGAGAACGAAAGAATGGATTTGAGGAACAATGGTAGTTGCCTGAGCAAGACAAACTATCTCGAGTCTTAGAGTAGCTACCTACTACTAGACCTCCTGTTATGATTGCAATGTAATGTCTTGTAGGACTATTCTTATCTTTACCTTTATTACTCATATCTACTGCACATGGACAGCCTCTTCCTTTCATAACTACCTTCATATTTCCTTTCTCAGGTCGTTACAGCTTCTCTTCCTTTTTCATCTCTATTGTTTTCTAAAATGTATATAAACCCTCATGTACCATCCTTTTCTTTAGTTCCAATTTAATCGAATCTTGCCCTCATCATCCTGAACAATCTCAAACACTCCTCCCTTTGTCATCACACTCATTCTCTTCTCAACCTTCATCATCATCAGACTTAGTGTCAGGACCCTTTGTCAAGTAACTGGGAACAGACCAAGACTCTGTTTGTTACTGTCGACTTAGAATGAATCATGTTGAGGACATCAATCTTAACACAAATTGGAACTCACAACTTGCTCAGTGTATTCACACTAGCACCCACACATCGAACAAACCTCCAAGTGAGGTACTGAATTAATACACCATTGAAACCTGAACCTCTAGTTTGAGGCCCCCAAACAGATCTGTTCTTTTTAGACAGAAATACTATCTAGATAAACAGGAAGTTTATCCATCGACCACTGGAGAAGGTTGGCACTTTTTATCAGGAACTAGGAAACAGAATCCACCAGTACCCAGTGAACTCTTTGAAGGAGAAGAACAGGAAGGAGACCACTATGACACATTACCAGCAGACCTTTGAATAAAGTGGATAAACAAAGACAGAGATGTACCAAAACAATTACATTTTGCTCCTACCAAAGAACCAGAATGAACCTGGTGGGAAAAGTTCTGTAACACATACAATTTCGATAAGGAAGACAAATACACTGCATTCACTCTGGAATTTGCAACACTTTGGAAAGAATACAAGGAGAAAAAACAGATCGAATATGAGTTAGAACCAGAACAAGCACTGAAGGACCCTGAAACCCCAAAACCTGAACCAAACATGGCAACTGAAACCGCTGCTCTGAAAGGAGATATTAAACCACAACCAATTACAGTATTCACAGGAAAAAGAGTCAAGGCACACATGTTCATTGATTCGCTTGAGGACCTCTTCAAATTAAATCCTCACAACTATGAAGGGAAACATGAAAAAAAGATCAGATATACCCTTGCCTGTCTTGGACCAGAATTAAATGACTGGAAGGCCATTATTCAGGATGAATTAAACAGTGAGACTGGACTAGACTGGAAGGATTACACTGCCTTCACAAGGAGATTCTGTTATGATGACGAGTCGTCTTCCAATCTAATCAATGACATTATGCCACAAGGATTGTCCAAGACAATAACAAAGTAAAGTCTGGCAAAACACAATTGAGTAGACAGCACTAAGTCCAACAAAGGAGACTCAGGCTTGAGATGAGTGAGGTGGATGAGAGAGACAAACTCTCATATTTATACATGAACCTACTGTCTGTAAAAGGTAATGAACGTGTTAGAGAATGATATCATAGTGACATCATAGGAATGAAACAATGGTAAGCATATGGCATAGGTAAAAAGGGTCATGCTTATGTGAGTGGTGACATTGCATGATCATAGAGATGCATGGATAGTCAAGAAAGGAAGGTGCTGACATAAGAAAATGATAATGTTCACATGGGTTGTAACAGATTCCTCACCAATTGGGGAGAAGTAAACAGTGCAGTCAGGGCCCTGAACAATTTAGCCAATCTCAGAGTTGGAGGCAAAATCACCATCCCTGAATATATCCAAAAGTTTTGAGTTGACATAGGAATGTCTGGACTCACAGGATTAACCACACAATTACAAGCCTTCATTAAAGGATTACCTCACGGCATTGCTGAAAAGGTTCTCGAGGGCCTAGCAGGATACACTACTATGACAGATGTCTACATCAAAGCAGAAAACCTTCATAATGCATGGGAAACAATTTGGCTCATTGGAAAATGAACTGGATCTGGGACATGGCCTGATTTTAACTGAAACACGAACTGATCTGGATCTACTAGAACCATCAGCGCCCTCCCCTTTGGACAGCTTAGTGATGAACAGAAAGAAGAATACAGGAAGACGGGGAAATGTTTCAGATGTGGAACACAAGGACACATCTTCAGGGACTGCCCTAAACATAAAAATCAGTCCCCATCAACATCCTCATTTCAAAATAAAAATATTCGATCAGTCACCAAAGAAACAAAGGAACCAGAATCCGATGCAAAGAAGATCAGGGTGATGATCAAAGCAATGCCCAGCAGTGAACGTCTGGACATGTTTAATCAGCTCGAAGAAGAGGGTTTTTGATCCAGAGGCATCAGACAGCAGTTGATACCTCCATAAACAATGGACTTGAACAGATAGCACTCAACTCTGTAATAGTAAAATCCAACAATAACAAATGAATTTCTATTACCATTCAATCACTGTTACAATTTCGTTTATTCTTTATTTTCTTGATTACATAAGAGACGCAGCCACAGGAGGGTTAGGTCAACAACTATAGGATGGTTGAGTCATCAAGAGTCAGGAGGGAAAGATCACATGATTGACTCATGGGGAACATGAGGTTAAAGGTATATAAGGGGAGGTTGGTAGGTAGTGCTCCTTAGCCTTACAATTGTTTCTGTCATACACAGTTCAACTATAGCTCTTTCCTCTCACTTCTCAAACCTTGAGGTTTTGTTGCAACGACCTTCTAACATAATCATAAGGCTACCTACCTCACTGTTTGACTCAACAATGAGGAGCACACTCTGCTCATTGTTACATGAGGCAAACAAAACACTTTACCTTTTGTCAACATCACCCATGTTCTGGGTGACATCAACTCTCTCTTTATCTTGGTGACAAATGGTTACTGTGTCAGAGTATGCCCTTGGCTGTAGAGGCCGCATTGGCGAGACCAGTAGCATGGTGAACGAAGACTGTGGACTAGGCAATAAAATAGTCAGGAGAACCCTCATCTCTACATGGTGTAGGTGCACCAGTATGGATCAGGCCTGATTACCATTGGTTGACAACGAAGAAAACTTGATTGATGTGCCATGTATCAAGGAGAACAGTCTCAGAACACCAATAATATATCAGTTCTTAGAACTGAGCATGAGGACATCTGAGTGAAGCCCCGGGCACCACATCTTTCAAGTCAACCATTGGACCCCTTGTCAACATCGTCTCATCTGAGATTGTCTATTGTATAGCCAAATGAATGGATAACTGTCTGTAGTGCTGAGAGACAGAAGTTATCAAAGATTTTTCTTACAGAACAAAAACACACCTTTGACATGAGGCTTTCCGCAGATCATTACATCAGCGATCTAATCATACTATCGTATCATCACAGTTGATTCACTTGTCACAATGGATCAAGTTTTCCATTATGTGTTACCCTTCACCAACATGACGTTGGGCAAGATTGGAGTTGCCTTCGAGGCAGAATGGGTGTGAGGATGCACAGTAACTAAGAAAGCTCAGAAGGTCGCCACTGTGGTGGACAGGTGACAACATGATGCTCATGTTTGGGCATACCAGCATTGGCTCAAGGAGCAGCGCAAAGAGAAATGACGACTGGAGCAAGAGGCTCAGTCAGAGACAGAACAACTTGAGGAAGTGTCAGTTTGCAAGCAGGAGGAAGCGTGGAAGGTGCTCATGCAGGAGAAGTGTGAGAAGCTGCTTTGTCAATGGCAGCTTGAGGAGGCAGAATGCAAGGAGGTGTTGGACTACCAAACACTGGTAGATCTATTGAAAAACATGGAGGTGGACTCTGTAATCCAAGAGGCACTGTTTGACATGCCATTGAATATTCAATTGTTGACACATGGATGGAATGTGATAACATTAAAACACAAGGGATTGGTTCTGTCTGCTAAAGAGTGGAACTGGTTAATGCACATGCTAAATGGAAACATCATGAAGCCAGAGCAGTATAGAACCAGTTCAGATTGAACCAAGTCAGGCTCACCACAATATTTGCCATATGAGAACAAGGTGGTGTATATGATTTACAAGGCAGAACCCACTACTCCCAAAAATTATAAGGGGTTGGGAATGCTTAATTGAAAAATGCTGAGTTTGGACTACTTTCTCCCTGCATGTGGAGAAGAGACGATAGAGGAGCAGATGCAGCGAATCAAGGAGTGGGCAGATAAGGTGGAGGCCAAACTACCTGGCAAACCTGGTCATTATAAACGTACAGCAGCAGAACCATGGTGACAAAAGGGATATTGCTATCTGTACCTTTTTAAGCCAGAGTTCTATGCAAAATACAAATGGCCAAGTTATCCCACACTGGCAGAGGTAGTGTCATGGGCTCACATTTTGAGGAAATGAGGTGTTAGATTTGCACTTTGAGATGGAGACAATAGTGGCATGTATCATATTTACCTGGGTGATGAGATTCTACTTGAAGAAAACACAGCAGTATGAGTGGAATTGACATATTCCTGGGAGGACATTGATAAATTTGCGAAGGATTATTGGTGGAAGAAGATCACTCTTGGCACAGCCAAGAATGATGAGGAGGTTGTGTATCCTAGGCAGACTTATGTGCAGGTGGTACATGTTATGAGTTCACACCCAACAACACTAACCCACTGTCCTAGAGGACACAGACCCACAGGCCTCATTGAGCAGGGGAGAGAATGGAGGGAGGAAAGGGGTATATTGGCTATAGACAGAGTCTTACATGGGCATAAGAGAAACCATCTTAAGTCTGGGGAGACTCAAGCTACTTGCACTACTTATATACTACTCTACCAAGACCCTTGCCACTGCCTAGTACCACTGGCACTCCTACAGCCTTCATGCTTCTTCTGGTCCTGTATGAGTGCTGCCTCTGTGCTGTCACTGTTGCTATGCATCTGGGCACAGCCACTGTAACACCATCTTCTGGACCAGTCCGGGTTGCCCTAGACCTTGTAACCATAAGGGGCTATATCCTTAAGGCCTCCTTGTCTCCATAGGCTGTGCTGCAATCCCATATGACCATATGTGCTGCCACCGCTGCTTCCTGATGCGTGATGGCATGATCCCTGATGCACTGATGCCGACATCGATTAATGATGCCATCAAGGGCGCGATCCTCTTGCCTAATCTGGCTTTCCTTCCTAGTATAGTGTATGGCCACCTTGTATGGCCATTGTCTTGTCCTATGGTAAGCGCTCCCATGTGCTAACCCATGCAAAGTGTTCCCAGGCTCCCTCCTAAGGCTCCTGGCCAGTATAAAGACTGATAGTGGTCCCAGACCACTGATAGAGACAAATCAGTTCAACAACATTACTCGGTCAGATTTGACATCATGAATGCACTTGTACAGGCATTGGTGGGACTTATCACCATAGCAGTTGGAATATTTGGACATGCTGCAAACACTACAGCATGGAATGCTCACATGGATGAGGAACAAATGGAACAAGGAGCAGCCCTAGCCACTGTAATCAATCAGGTTAATGAGGCTCTTCATTTACCATGTGATCCCATTCCAACACTGAAAATGGAAATGCCAGAGGTGTATGAAGTAGATCTGAAAGAAATTGTGGCGTGGTTGAGATCAATGGAAAATTACTTTGAATTGGTTCGAGTAAAAAATCCGAAGCAAAGGATGATGATCATGTTGCAACGAGTAAGGAAGGGAATGGATAATCAGGCAGGGAATTGGTCAGCAGCAAAGACAACCAAGCAGGCGGAATTTGAAAGTGAAATAATACAAAAAAACACTACACCCGCTGCAATAGCTTTGCTAGCAGAGTTGGGAAGACCACTTGAGTATGCCAAATGCCAAACAGGGATTAGGAGACCAGATGGGACATGGGCAATGGAACCATTCAATAACCCACCACCATTTGACCATTGGGAGGATTTGAAGCAGAAGATGAAGGACTTCTTCTTGATGACTGAAACCCAAGACAATGCAACCTGTAAAATCAGCACACTCAAACAAGGTTCTTGAAAAGTCAAGGATTACATCATTGAGTTCAGAAGCATTGTGATGCTCACAGGGTACAATGGAATTGCATTAGTTATGCATTTTTGTCAAGGCCTCAATCCAGTGTTAGGAAGACAAGTGGTGGAAATAGGAATGTTGGACAGAGCAAGGAGTATTGATGGATCACAAACAGGGGATCTACAATGATGGTACAATCGAGCATTGGTGATCAAAAAGAGCTGGAGGGATGCGCAACAGTTATATCCTAAAATGATGACCACATCAAGTGGCAGCAAACCTGCACAGAATATGCAGAATCGACAAAACAAACCATGGCAGCAAAGCACAAGTAAACCATGGCAGCAAAATTGACCAGTTCCAAATCAAAATTCACCAGCAATGGCATCTACATCTGAAGACCTGGATGCAATGGATGTGGACTGTCAACACACATCAATCACCTGTTACAACTGTGGCAAGGTTGGGCACATGAAGCGAGATTGCAGGGCACCACCAAAGGATAAAGGAAAACAGGTGGAAAAGTGATGGAACTTGGTGAGGGAGTATGTCAGAGATCTGACGGAAGAAGAAAAGAAAGAAGTAGTGGAGGAGTTGGGTTTTCAGACCAACTTGTGAATAAGCATTTCGATTCACAAGTTATGGACATTGTAAAATATGAGGATTCACATGTAAAATTACCTGAAATTTTATATGAATGTCATTCACTTGTACACTGTCTGAGAAATGCACCAATAAGTGCAACCAAACAATGACTGACTACATGGTCAGCTCCATGGATGGTAAGGTGTATTTGGGATCAACCAATGGAAACAGCCATCAAAGATATGAGAACATGGGTAAAGAAAAACTGAGAAGAAGAAGTGAATGAGATGTTGATTCATGAATTGAATCAAATGTCAGAAAAAGATGCATTGTGGTATTTAAACCACATGAAGTCAAAATCATGTCTTGTCAGAACAACAGGACAAAGACAAATGGACATAGGAGTTATAGTACAAACTAAAGACTCCTTACAAAACTTTGAGATCAAGGCATTGGTTGATTCAGGATGTACAGCATCATGTGTAAATAAAGCATTTATTGAACAAAATAAAATCAATACACGGAAGCTACCAAAACCCATTCCAGTCTTTAATGCAGATGGTACACACAATGCAGGTGGAGATTTAGAAGAAATGGTAGAACTAAAACTGAGAATAGGAGACCATTGGGAATCATTGGAATTCAGAGTATCAGCATTGGGAAAGACAGATATGTTTTTGGGACATGATTGGTTGAAATATCATAACCGAGAAATAAACTGGAAAAATCAAATATTGACCTTTTCATGATGTCCAGGATCTTGTTGGAAGAGTTCAACTGTAAATGAACCAGAAGAGGAGATAGATCAAAGTGAATGGGAAGTGGGAGATCGGTTACTAGCTGTTCATATTGGACAAGAGGAATTACAACTGCAAGCTTTTCAATCTAAAGCCACAGAAATTGCTTCACAGAACAAAGTAAAGTGGTCCTTGGAAGAGATTGTACCATCTCACTATCTACCTCATCACAAGGTCTTCGAAAAAACTATGTTTGACATACTGCCACCACAACAACCATGGGATCATGCAATTGAATTAGTACCAGGATCAAATCCCTTAGATTGCAAGATTTATCCATTAAACAGGGAAGAGCAGAAAGTCTTAGAAGATTTTCTCACAGAAAAATGGAAAGTGGGTGGATCAGACCTAGCAAATCTCCAATGGCATCACCTTTCTTTTTCGTAAAAAAGAAAGATGGATCTTTGAGACCAGTACAGGATTATCATAAACTTAATGAAATGACCATTAAAAATTGTTATCCATTACCATTAATATCAGAACTGATAGACAAATTGAGTAATGCCACAATCTTTTCAAAAATGGACATCCATTGGGGATATAATAATATCCGTATCAAAGAGGGTGATGAATGGAAGGTCGCCTTTCAAACAAATTGGGGACTTTTTGAATGTTTTTTGGTTTAACAAATTCACCCACAATGTTTCAAACCATGATGAATGATCTGTTCTGGGAGGAACTTGCTGAAGGATGGGTGGTAATTTACATGGATGACATATTAGTGTTTTCTCAATCAAAAGAACAACATGAAAAACATGTAAATCGGATTTTGGCAAAGCTGGAAAAGAATCAGTTGTCATTGAAATCTGAAAAATGCTACTTCGATAAAACAGAAATCGAATTTTTAGGTATGATAATCACTAAGGATTTGGTACAAATGGATCCAGCAAAAGTAAAAGCCATAAAAGATTGGCCAGAACCTAAGAACCAACAAGAAGTGCAACAATTCTTGGGATTTGTCAACTTTTACTGTTGATTTGTAAAAGGATTTGCAAAAGAAGCAAAACCCTTAACAGAGCTAACAGGAAAGAAAGATTGGGAATGGGGTCCTCAACAAGTAGAGGCAATGAGGAAATTAAAGGAGAGAATAGTGGAAGAAGTGGTATTAGCCATACCAGATGAAGGAGGACAGTTTCGAATTCAAATGGATGCATCGGATTTTGCATTAGGATCAATATTGTCTCAACAGCAAAGTGGAATATGGAGACCAGTTGCATTTATTTCATGAGCTTTAAATGAAACAGAAAGAAATTATGAAATCTATGATAAAGAGATGCTTGTGATCATGCACTCATTATATGAATGGTCTCAATATCTAAACAGAGCAAAGGAGATAATCGAGATCTAGGAATACAATTTTGTAATCAAACATAGGTCCAGCAAGTCAAACTCCAAAGCAGATTTGTTATCAAGAAGAGCTGGGTATGAAAGAGGAGAAAGAGATAATGAGGATGTGATACTATAAAAAGAAGATTTATTCATATGTTGGGACAGAAGTGAAATAGGATTAGAAAAATTAGAAAATGATATTAAAAAAGTAAACAAAAGACAATGGGATGAACAAGTAGAAAAAGGATTGAAAGAGAAAAAAAAAGGCTTTGAATATGAAAAGGAACAGAATCTGGTAACATGGAGGGGAAGAGTTTATATACCAACAGTAATACAATTAAGGGAAGAGGTGATTCAGATACATCATGATCAAGGACATTCAGGAATAGCCAAAACACTGGAATTGATATCCAGAGGATATTGGTGGCCAAATATGGGAGAGGATATTAAGAAGTATATTCAAGGGTGTAGGACTTGTCAAACTGTCAAACCAGATAGACAAAAACAAGCTGCTCCATTAAACCCACACACAATACCTGATACTCCTTGGAAACACATATTGGTAGATCTGATTGGACCTCTACCAGAATTGAAGGGATACAATGCAATCCTAACAGTAGTAGACCGATTCTCTAAAATGGCATACTTCCTGCCTACAAATACAACGATAACATTGTTAGGAGTAGCCACTTTATATCAAGACCACATCTTCAAAAAATCATGGAGTATCAGAAAAGATTATCAGTGATCAGGGCCCACAATTCGTATCCAAATTCATGAAAGAACTTTCTGGAATACTAGGGATAAAAGGAAATCCATCCACAGCATTTCACCCACAGACAGATGGACAGATGGAAAGAGTAAACCACAATTGCTATCCACATGTGTCAATGAAAATCAGGATGACTGGAGTGATTGGCTGTCAATAGCTCAATTCTGTTACAACGATTGGGAACACTCAGCAATGGGCTATTCCCCATTCTACATGAATTATGGATGCCATCCAAATAAGGGAATGGAAATCAATACTGGCCATACTACTGTGGAAGCAGTTACTCAATTTGCCAGAAGACAAGCTGAAGTGTGGAACTACACAAAAAATGCTCTTAAGAAAGCCCAGGAGGCAATGGTGGCACAATATGATAA
Source organism: Amanita phalloides (assembly GCA_032173475.1). Classification (NCBI taxonomy): domain Eukaryota; kingdom Fungi; phylum Basidiomycota; class Agaricomycetes; order Agaricales; family Amanitaceae; genus Amanita; species Amanita phalloides. Next base: position 58,355 of record JAENRT010000049.1, on the reverse strand, counting down.
AAGAAAAAAGGCATCTATAGTATACAGAAAAAATGACCTAGTTTATATAAACACCAAACATTTGCTGACTGTTCATCCAACCAAAAAGTTGGGAGAGAGGTTTTTAGGACCCTATAAAGTTCTTGAGAAGATTGGACCATCAGCTTACCGAATTCTTATCCCTGCATCCTGGAAAGTGTATAATGTCTTCAATGAATCGCTTTTAAAGCCATATCATGCACCTTCTTTTCCAATACAAGCCAGCAAAAATGCAGGCCAAAAGAAGAAGCAGGAGAAGGAGGACTCCACTGGTGACTATGAGGTGGAAAAAATACTGGATAGTCAAATTAATCGACAAGGATGAGGTCAATTGGAGTATTTGGTAAAATGGAGGAATTACCCACTCGAAGAAGCTTCTTGGGAACCAGCGTGGAACTGCAACCATGCCAAGAGGTGTATCAATGAATTCCATCAATCCAATCCAGGGGCACTGAGGAGGCTCCATGGATGAGAGTTATCCTTTTTGCCATACTTAAACTATACACAGCCACCAGTATCCAAAAAATTATATGGGTGGGAAGATGGCAAATTTGAATGTGAGTACCTGGAAAAACTTGAACACAATTGGCAAAAATGGAAAGGAAATCACTGAGAAGTGGAACAAATGGATCCTGATCGTGTGGAACCTGATCCTTGAAGAAGGGGTTATGTTATGATTCATTTATTCTTTATTTTCTTGATTACATAAGAGACGCAGCCACAGGAGGGTTAGGTCAACAACTATAGGATGGTTGAGTCATCAAGAGTCAGGAGGGAAAGATCACATGATTGACTCATGGGGAACATGAGGTTAAAGGTATATAAGGGGAGGTTGGTAGGTAGTGCTCCTTAGCCTTACAATTGTTTCTGTCATACACAGTTCAACTATAGCTCTTTCCTCTCACTTCTCAAACCTTGAGGTTTTGTTGGAATGACCTTCTAACAATTGCCCAATTTACCTGCTGAAACATCCACTCTAATCAATTGTGGAGCTGAAGGAAATTTCATTGATGATGAAATAATGCTAAACTTAACCAAAGGAAAACTTAAACAACCAATTAAAGTTCGAAACACCAACAGAACAATTAATCTTAATGGAATGATCATGCATTATGTCCTAATCCACTACTCTATTGAAGGAAGAAACCACAGTAATCAATTCCTTATCACTAAACTTGGCGATCAAAAATTAATACTTGGAATACCCTGGCTGGAAGAAAACAACCCAACCATCAATTGGAGAAATAAAACAATTCATTTAATTAATGAAGAAAGAAGACATAAAGCAATATGGCAGATGGCACTTGACACTAAACAATGGGGAGAAGATGAAAACTGGATCAGAGTAAAAACATCTGCCTCACAAGTGTTGGAACATCAAAGAATACACAAAGAACCACCAACTATACTCCCAGATATCTATAAGCACTGGGAATCGGTGTTTGAAAAGACAGCATCAGAGCGCTTCCCTTCTAGCAGATTGTGGGACCATGCTATTGAATTAAAACAAGGTTTTTTGCTGAAAGTTAGCAAAATATACCCATTATTGCCAAAAGAACAATCATCACTTGATGAATGGATTGAAGAACAACTAGGGAAAAGGTATATCAGACTGTCGAAATCTCCCCAAGCATCACCATTCTTCTTTGTTTCTAAGAAAGAAAGTGGCGACCTGAGACCATGCCAAGATTACCATTATCTAAATGAATGGACAGTCAAGAACACATACCCTCTACCTTTGGTATCCAACTTAATGACAAAACTAGCTGGTGCCCAATATTTCACAAAACTAGATCTTTGATGGGGATACAACAATGTTCACATCAAAGAAGGAGATGAATGGAAAGCTGCATTTATCACCAATCGAGGATTATATGAACCAACTGTCATGTTCTTTGGACTCTGTAATTCACCTTCAGCATTTCAAACCATGATGAATGAATACTTTTGGGATATGATAAATGAGGGATGGCTAGTCATTTACATGGACGATATTCTAATCTGTGCAAATACAGAAAAGGAGTTAGAAGATTGTACAAAATGCATACTCATTCGGCTACAGGAAAAAGATCTATTCCTGAATTGGAGAAATGCAAATTCAGTGTACAGGAGGTTGAGTTTCTAGGAATGATCATCACACCTGGACACATACAAATGGACCCAGTTAAACTTGCTGGAATCATGGAATGGCCTACACCAACTACTGTCAAACAAGTACGATCTTTCCTAGGGTTTGGAAACTTCTATCATCAGTTTATTGGCAATTTTGCTGCAATTGCAAAACCCCTAACTGACTTAATGAAGAAGACCAAGGAATTTACATGGACCACAGAATGACAAACCGCCTTTGACACCCTCAAATCTCACTTCGCCTCCATGCTGGTGTTACAAATGCCAGACCCATCTAAACCATTCATCTTGCAAATGGACACATCAATAAAGCTATAGGAGCAGTGTTAAAGCAAGCAGATACAAATAGAGCGCTCCATCCTTGTGGATTTATTTCACATGCCCTGACACCAACAGAACAAAACTATCAAATCTATGATAGAGAACTGTTAGCAATCATTAAAGGATTAGCGACATGGAGACATCTTGTTCATGGTTCACCTCATACATTGACTATCCATTGTGATCACAAAAATTTGTCATACTATCAAACCGCCCAAAGACTCACCCCTCGACAAGCATGATGGTCATCATTTTTATTAGAATTCGACCTGAGGATTGAACATGTACCTGGGACAAGAATGTTTGAGGCTGATGCACTATCCCACAGACCTGATCACATGGGAAATTTGGAACAACAGGATGACATAGTGGTCCTCCCTGCAGAGCAGTTCATTAGGCTCATTAACAACAACTTAGCCAATGATGTTAAGAAAGCAATGGCAACTGATGATTTTGGTCACATTTTGGTAGAAGTAACTCAAACACATCGTGCTCTGCCAATCAAATCCAAACTGCAGGATTGGATGCATGTTGATGGCATCATTTACTATCAAGGGAAGACTTATATACCTGATCAAATGTATCTTCACACATCATTAATTAAAGACATCCATGAAACACCTTCATCTGGACATCCCAGTCAATTTAAAACATTAGAACTTTTAAAACACGACTACTGGTGGCCAGGAATGGCTAGACAAACTAGACAATGGGTTGAAGGCTGCGCCCTATGTCAACAAATGAAAGTCAATACCCATCCAAACACCCCAGCATTATATCCAATTCTGTCCAAATCCACTCACCCTTTCCAACAAGTCACACTCGATTTCATCACAGATCTACCTATTTCAGATGGCTTTGACTCGATCCTGGTCATGGTGGACCATGGTCTTACAAAAGGGGTAATTTTCACACCCTGCAAGAAAACTATCAATGCCCTTGGGACAGCAGACATCTATATTTCTGAAATTTTCAAATGATTCAGACTCCCTGATATCCTCATCTCCGACTGAGGTCCCCAGTTCGCAGCAAAGGTCTTCCAAGAAATTCATAAAGCATTGAGAATCAATCATAGGATGAGCACCACATATCACCCTCAAACTGATGGAGAAACAGAACGAGTCAACCAGGAACTTGAAATATATCTCCAGATGTTCTGTACAAACAAACCCCATAAATGGAAATCATTCCTTCCCATTGCAGAATTCACACACAATAATCGATATCATGATACTGTGAAGGCATCCCCATTTCAACTAATGTATGGAACAGATCCAATCACTATTCTGACAGCTTCAATCAGAATGAATACACCTGCTGCTGAGAACTGCCTACAACTGCTACAAAAAGCAAGACAGGAGGTGCTAGCAGCACATGAACTAGCTCAACAAATGGTCACTGCTCGAAACAGAGACAAGTCAATTAAACTTGAAAAAGGCAACAAAGTCTGGCTTGACAACAGGAACCTGCACATTCCATATGAATCAAAGAAACTAGCACCAAAATGAGAAGGACCCTTTGTAATTGAACAAGTCATGGGACCAGTGACATACAAACTACAACTCCTGAAACAATGGCGAATTCATCCCATGTTTCATGCCTTGCTTCTCATGCCCTACAAGGAAACAGATATACATGGACTGAACTATGTGAAACTGCCTCCTGATGTCATAAATGGACAAGAAGAATTTGAAGTTGAAGCAATTCTCATGCACCAATGACATGGTGCAGGGTACCATTACCTAGTGAAATGGAAGGGATATGGACTGAATGATAACTCATGGGAACCTGAATGCAACCTGAGCAATGCTGCGGAAATCCTTCAACAATATAAGAAGAGAAGATGATTGTAAATTCCACTATGACATGATATTTCAACCACACATACTTGAAGCAAACCCATCTCATAAACAAACAACATGCCACCCCCCACTCCCACTACACTATCAACTGAAAGAACTGTGGGAATCTGCGTCATGTATTTTTCCTGCACCCACATTCTCATCCTACTAGAGCGACATCAGTCCATCATGTTGTTTGTATTAAACACAGACCCTGAATATCCACATGCCCTAAGAAATGCCATCAACTAAACACTCCACCTGTTTGGTTAACCCTAGTTCAAAACTGGAAACACAATGAGATCTGGCAAATATTGAATGCCACTACTACCATTGATAATTGGTTAAGTTATCAAAGCTTTGCAAGAAGTAAAGATGATGTCTTCAAGGCCAGATACCTTTATTACCTGTTTCCTCAAAAAGTTGTCTTCAGGAACCCGCTAATTCCTACACATCAGGAAACCCTTAGATCCCTGTTCCTGAATGCGGAGTTACTTTGCACCCTTGCTAAAGAACTAGATAAAGCTGCAACAGATGATAGATTGGACCAGGATCCATGGGAGGATCTCCTATTCATGGAAGATTGAATTCCCAGCATCCAACACCAAGACCAGAGTTTACCACTGATGAGTGGGCTAGTCAGCTGAGTGGGAATCAAGCAAAGTCTGATGAAATGCAAGACTAGGAATCCGTCTTCAATAGTGTTTGCAGGAGTCGAATAGGTGGAGAGGCACAATATCGATACCTCAAGCCATCATGAGCCCTTGTGAGACATCGAGTAGTATCGATTGCCAATTTGAAATCGATTGAAACTGTGTTATTTGATGGCAACCACTGATGATGTTCTAGGCCAAGGCACCATTCAACAATAGGGAGAAAGGTTCAAGTGCAGGTACTAGAAACATGCAGTATGAGGCCTGAAAATAGAGGCTATTTGATTAGGTGCAATTTGCAAGGCTATAGCAGGGCTATAAGACTGGACAAGTTCCCTAGGATGCAAATACTTCCCTTACTCCTTGACAATGCTGTGACCAATGCCAGTTAATGGATTCCACGATTATTCGAGGCTGACTGAGGCACATTCATTAGCGGATCGAATATTGTTGCCAATGCCTAGCTTGGTCAGTGCGAGAAATGATGAAGACATGCTGTTGGAATACCCACCTTTGGGAGTGTACACAGATGATCAAAGAGCAGCACATGCAGATTTAACTTTGTTGAGCATACTCGAGGCCTCACACGCTTTCAAACCCGTGGCCCCCACAGAGATCAATTATGCATATATGACCACCAGTGGAATCACATCTTCCCTCTTTAACAGGATGAATCTTCTGGTTGGGGGACCATTCTTAATGTTATGTGAGCAGATTCAGGCAGTTCAACCATCATCAATGGGCATTGAGGTTAGTGTGGGCCAATTAATGTGGAAGGTTTCCATAGAAGTATGCGATGAAGGATGGGATGTTCGGGTTGACAGTGGAGGCCCTTACTTGGTCATCGGAAGGGACATTACGCATTTCACCCTGCTGGATTGTAGGGGACATCTTTATCCATTCTTGGTGCCAGCCCATTGAATTCTTCCATGCATTATGACCTGGCATGCTGTTGACATTCCTAACAAGCTGGAATTCCATCCAGATGTCATGGACCTTCGCCCAGTGCACGCTTAACTGCCAAACAAGTCCTCAAATGTACTCAACATCCCTCAATCGTATGTGAAGTCAATGCCAGTTGTGGTTGTGCCCATCCATTCCCTATTGCTCATGGTCAACAGTGTTCATGGCCCCCTTCCCTCCCCAATGTAGCCAAACGACAATTTATTATGATGCCTTTGTTAGAACGTTGTTCCACACAACCTCAAGGTTTAGAGAGGATGAGAGATGAGAGCAATAGTTGGTCTGTGTATGACAGAAACAATCATAAGGCTAAGGAGCAATACCTACTAACCACTCCTTATATACCTTTGACCTCATGTTCCCCATGAGTCAATCATGTGATCTCTCCCTCCTGACTCTTGATGACTCAACCATGGTATAGTCGCTGACATAACCCTCCTGTGGTTACGTCTCTTATGTAATCAGAAAGATAAGAAAATAAAGAAATCATAACATAACCCCCTCTTCAAGGATCAGGTTCCACATGATCAGGATCTGTTTGTTCTGCTTCTTGGTGATTTCCTTTCCATTTTTGCCAATTACGTTCCAGCTTTTCCAGGTACTCTCGTTCAAATTTTCCATCTTCCCACCCATATAATTTTTTAGACACTGGTGGTTGGGTATAGTTTAAATATGGCGTGAACAATAGTTCTCATCCATGGAGTCTCCTTGGCGCTCCTGGATTGAGTCGATGGAAATCATCGACACTCCTCTTGGCATGGTTGCAATTCCGTGCCAGTTCCCACGAAGCTTCTTCAAGTGGGTAATTTTTCCACTTCACCAAATATTCTAACTGACCATGTCCTCATCGGTTAATTCGACTATCAAGTATTTTTTCCACCTCATAGTTGCCAGTGGTGTCCTCTTTCTCCTGCTTCTTCTTCTGGCCTGCGTTTTTGCTGGCTTGTAATGGAAACGAAGGTGCGTGATATGGTTTTAACAGCGATTCATTAAAAATGTTGTACACCTTCCAGGATGCAGGGATAAGAATTCGGTATGCAGATGATCCAACTTTTTCAAGGATTTTATAAGGTCCTAAGAATCGCTCACCTAGTTTTTTTGTTGGTCAAACTGTTGGTAAATGTTTGGTGTTTATGTACACTAGATCGTCTTTTTTGTACAATATAGATGTCTTTTTTCTCTTATCATATTGTAATGACATCGCCTCTTGTGCCTTTTTAAGAGCATTTTGAGCTTGGTTCCAAACCTCCACTTGTCTTCCTGCAAACTGTGTAACCGCTTCAACTGTGATGTGACCTGTTAAGATCAATGTCCTTGGCGTGATTTGTTCTAAGTTGACAGTGACAAACAGAGTCTCGGTCTGTTCCCAGTCTACTGGACAAGAGTTCCAATGTCTGGTCTGATGATGACAAAGGCCAAGAAGAGAATGAGCATGACGATGAGGAGAGGAGCACTTGAGATCATTCAGAATGATGAGGGCAAGATTCAATTAAATTGGAACTAAAGAAAAGGACAGTACATGGGAGTTTATATACGTTTTAGAAAACACATAGAGACAAAAAGGGAAGGGAAGCTGTAACAACCTGAGAAAGGAAATGTGAAGGTAATTACGAAAAGAAGAGGCTGTCCATGCACAGTAGATATGAGTAATAAAGATAAAGATAGAAATAGTACAAGACATTATGTTGCAATCGTAACATGACCTGTCTCAATTTTTGTTCCTTTGTTAGGGTGCTGTCCGTAATTCATATAGAATGGGGAATATCCTGTCACTCAGTGTTCCCAGTCATTGTAACAAAATTGGGCTATTGCTAACCAATCGCTCCAATCATCCTGATTTTCATTGACGAAAGTAGATAGTAATTGTTCTGCTATCTGGTTAACTCTTTCTGTCTGTCCATCTGTCTGTGGATGAAATGCCGTTGATGGATTGCCTTTTATCCCCAATATTCCAAAGAGTTCCTTTGTGAATTTAGATACAAATTGTGGTCCTCGATCACTGATGACCTTCTCCAGTATTCCGTGATTTTTGAAAATATGATCCTGGTACAAGGTGGCTACTCCTAACGATGTTATTGTTGTATTGGTGGGTAGGAAATATGCCATTTTTGAAAATCGATCTACCACTGTTAAGATTGCATTGTATCCCTTTGACTCAGGTAATGGTCCAATCAGATCTACCAATATGTGTTTCCAAGGAGTGTCCAGTATCACATGTGGGTTTAATGGAGCTGCTCGTTTTTGCCTATCTGGTTTGACCATCTGACAAGTCCTACATCCTTGAATGTATTTTTTAATGTCCTCTCCCATATTCAGCCACCAATATCCTCGAGTTATCAATTCCAAGGTTTTGGCTATCCCTGGATGTCCTCTATCATGATGTATCTGAATTACCTCCTCCCTTAGTCATATTACCACAGGTACATAAATCCTTCCCTTCCATGTCACCAAATTCTGTTCTTTTTCATATTCAAATCCCTCTTTTTTCTCTTTTAATCCTTTTTCTACTTGTTCATCCCATTGTCTTTTGTTTACTTTCTTAATGTCTTTTTCCAGTTTTTCTAATCCTATCTCACTTCTGTCCCATCGTATAAACAAGTCCTCTTTTAACAATATTACGTCCTCATTATCCCTTTCTCCTTTTTCATATCCAGCTTGTCTTGATAACAGATCTGCCTTGGAATTCGACTTGCCGGACCTATGTTTTATTACAAAATTGTATTCTTGTAAATCTATAACCCATTGCACCTGTCTACGATTTAGGTTTTGTGGTTTCCGGAAATATGTCAAATTTTGATGATCAGTTAGAATCTCGATTATCTCCTTTGCTCCTTTTAGATATTGAGACCATTCATATAATGAGTGCATGATCGCGAGCATCTCCTTATCATAGATTTCATAATTTCTTTCTGCTTCATTTAGAGCTCATGAAATAAATGCAACCGGTCTCCATATTCCATTCTGTTGTTGAGACAATATTGATCCTAATGCAAAATCTGATGCATCAGTCTCAATTCGAAACTGTCCTCCTTCATCTGGTATGGCTAATACTGCCTCTTCTGCTATTCTTTCCTTTAATTTCCTCATTGCTTCCACTTGTCAAGGACCCCATTCCCAATCTTTCTTTCCCGTTAATTCCATTAAAGGCTTTGCTTCTTTCACAAATCCTTTTACAAATCGATGATAAAATTTGACAAATCCCAAGAATTGTTGTACTTCTCGTTTATTCTTAGGTTCCGGCCAATCTTTTATGGCTTTTACTTTTGCTGGATCCATTTGTACTGAATCCTTGGTAATTATCATTCCTAAAAATTCGATTTCTGTTTTATCAAAGTAACATTTTTCAGGTTTCAGTGATAATTGATTCTTTTCTAGCTTTTCCAGAATTTGATTTACATGTTTTTCATGTTGCTCTTTTGATTGCGAGAACACTAATATGTCATCCATGTAAATCACCACCCATCCCTCAGCGAGTTCCTCCTGGAACAAATCGTTCATCATTGTTTGAAAGGTAGCTGGTGAATTTGTTAAACCAAAGAACATTACTAAAGGTTCAAAGAGTCCTCGGTTTGTTCGAAAAGCTGCTTTCCATTCATCCCCATCCTTGATGCGGATATTATTATATCCCCAACAAATATCCATTTTTGAAAAGATTGTTGCATTACTCAATTTGTCTATCAATTCTGATATTAAAGGTAATGGATAACGATTCTTTAATGTCATTTCATAAGTTTCGATAATCCCTGCACTGGTCTCAAAGAATTCCATCCTTCTTTTTGACAAAGAAGAATGGTGATGCCATTGGAGATTTGCTCAGCCTTATCTGTCCACTTTCCAAGTTTTCTGTAAGGAAATCTTCCAACACCTTCTGTTCTTCCTGGTTTAATGGGTAAATTTTACAATCTAAGGGATTAGATCCCAGTACTAATTCGATTGCATGATCCCATGGTTGTCGCGGTGGTAGTTCATCAAAGGTGGTTTTTTCGAAAACTTTTCAATGTGGTAGATAATGAGATGGTACTATCTCCTCCAGTGATCGCTTTACTTTGTTCTGTGAAGCAATTTCTGTGGCTTTAGATTGGAAAGCCCATAATTGTAATTCCTCTTGCCCAATGTGGACAGCTAGTAAGCGATCTCCCTCTTCCCATTCATTCTGTTCTATTTCCTCCTCTGGTTCATTTACATTGGAGGTTTTCCAGCATGCTCCCGGGCATCATGAAAAGGTCAATATTTGGTTTTTCCAGTTTATCTCTGGATTATGATATTTTAACCAATCATGTCCTAGAAACATATCTGTCTTTCCCAATGCTGATACTCCAAATTCCAACAATTCCCAATGATCTCCTATTCTCAGCTTCAATTCCACCATTTCTTCTAAATCTCCGCCCACGTTTCGTGTTCCATCAGCATTAAAGACTGGAATCGGTTTTGGTAGCTTCTGTGTGTTTATTTTATTTTGCTCAATAAATGCTTTATTCACACATGATGCTGTACATCCTGAATCAACTAATGCTTTGATTTCAAAGTTTTGTAAGGAATCTTTAGTTTGTACTATGACTCCTAAATCCATTTGTCTTTGTCCTGTTGTCCTGACAAGGCGTGACCTGGACTTCATGTGGTTTAAATACCACAACACTTCTTTTTCTGACATTTGATTCAGTTCATGAATCAACGTCTCATTTACTTCTTCTTCCTGGTTTCTCTTTACCCATGTTCTCATATCTTTGATGGCTGTTTCCATCAGTTGATCCCAAATATACCTTACCATCCATGGAGCTGACCATGTAGTCAGTCTCTGTTTGGTTGCGCTTATTGGTGCGTTTCTTAGACAATGTACCAGTGAATGACATTCATATAAAATCTCAGGTAATTTTACATGTGAATCCTCATATTTTACAATGTCCATAACTTGTGAATCGAAACACTCATTCACAAGTTGGTTTGAAAACCCAACTCCTCTGCCACTTCTTTCTTTTCTTCCTCTGTCAAATCCCTGACATATTCCCTCGCCGAGTTCCATCGTTTCTCCACCTGCTTTCCCTTATCTTTCGGTGGCACCCCACAATCCCATTTCATGTGTCCAACCTTGCCACAGTTGTAACAAGTAATCAACGTGTGTTGATGGTCCACATCCATCGCATCTGGGTCTTTAGATGTTGACACCGTTGCTGGTGAATTTTGATTTGGAACTGGTCAGTTCTGCTGCCATTGTTTATTCGTGCTTTGCTGCCATGGCTTGTTCCGTTGATTCTGCATATTCTGTGCTGGTTTGTTACTACTCATTGTGGTCATCGCTTTTGGATACAACTGCTGTGCATCTCTCCAACTCTTTTCAATCGCCAGTGCCCAATCATACCATCGTTGCAGATCCCCTGGTTGTGATCTGCCAATGCTCCTTGCTCTGTCCAACATTCCAATCTCCACCACTCGTCTTCCTAACGCTGGGTTGAGACCCTGATGGAAATGCATGACTAATGCAATTCCGTTGTACCCTGTGAGCATTGCGATGCTCCTGAACTCAATGATGTAGTCCTCGACTTTTCGGGAACCTTGTTTCAGGGTGCTTATTTTGTGGGTCGCATTATCTCTGGTTTCCGTCATCAAGAAGAAGTCCTTCATCTTCTGTTTCAAATCCTCCCAATGATCAAATGGTGGTGGATTGTTAAACGGTTCCATCGCCCATGTCCTGTCCAGTCTCCTAACTCCTGTGCGACATTCAACGTATTGTAATGGTCTCCCCAACTTGGCTAACAGCATGATTACATTTGGCATAGCATTTCGTTCTGCTATTTCGGTTTCGAATTCTGCCTGCTCTGTTGTCTTTGCCGCTGACCAATTTCCTGCTCTATTATCTGTCCCCTTCCTTACTCGTTGCAACGTGATCATCATCCTTTGCTTTGGATTTGTCACTTGGACTAATTCGAAATAGTTTTCCATTGTCCGTAACCATGCCGCAATTTCCTTTGGATCCCCTTCATATGCTTCTGGCATTTCCATTTTCAAGGTGGGTGTGGGATCACGAGGTGGATGTAAAGCGTTATTGACCTGATTTATTACATTGGCCAATTGTGCTCCTTGTTCCATTTGTTCTGTGTCCATGTGAGCATTCCATGCTGTAGTGTTTGCAGCATGTCTGAATATCCCAACCGCTATGGTGATAAGTCCCACCAATGCCTGTATGAGTGCATCCATGATGTTGAATCCAACCGAATAATGTTGTTGGACTGACTTGTCCCCTCCATACTCCTCCAAGATGGCTTCCACACTTCTTCCATATGCACTCCGTTCTATGTGGAATTTCACCTCCCTCCTATTGAAGGTTACTTTTGCCATGGCATCTGGATCCCTCATGTCCTTTTCATATGCTGCTATTTCTCCCCAGGATGGATTAAAGGGCCATGCGAATGCCTGCCAGTATTGTTGTTTGAATAACCAAAGGTAACAGAGTCCCGGCATTTCCAGTCCATACCCATTGAATCCTTTCGGTGGTAACACTTTCCTACTAGCATGTTGCACCTGCTGGTTCCATTTCGTTATATCAATGTAACTGGGTGGATGTACTGTTTCCAGCTTCATTCACATTTCCTCCTTCAATTCCTTGTTGAACCAATCACCTGACAGTTCTCCAAACCAGTTTGTCATGAACTGATGCATAACCCATCTGCCAGCTCCCTGAAAGTGATTGGATTGTACTGCCTGTGCATATGTCCACCTAGGGTAAACAACCTCCTTGTCATTCTTGGCTGCGCCAAGAGTGATCTTCTTCCACCAGTAATCTTTTGCAAATTCATCAACATCCACCCAGGAATATGTCGATTCTACTCGTACTGCTGTGTTTTCTTCAAGTAGAATTTCATCACCTGGATAGATATGATAAATATCGTTTTTGTCTCCATCCTGAAGTGCAAATCTAACACCTCGCTTCCTCAGAATATGAGCCCATGATGCTACTTCCGCCATTGTGGGATAACTCGGCCATTTATACTTTGCATAATATTTTGGCTCGAAAAGATACATGTAACAATATCCTTTCTGCTGCCATGGTTCCGCTGCCGTTCATTTGTAGTGACCAGGTTTGCCAGGTAGTTTGGCTTCCACCTTGTCAGCCCACTCTGCGATCTGTTGCGTCTGCTCCTCTATTGTCTCTTCTCCACATGCAGGGAGAAAGTAGTCCAAGCTCAGCGTCTTTCAGTTAAGCATTCCCAACCCCTTGTAATTTGTAGGAGTAACAGGCTCCGCTTTGTAGATGGTGTACATCTTCTTTTTCTCGTACAGTGAATACCAGACCGACTCTGACTTGGTTCGTTCTTGACTGGCATATTGCTGTGGCTTCATGATATTCCCATTAAGCATGTGCATTAAACTGTTCTGCTCCTTGGCAGACAAAACCAGTCCCTCGTGTTTCAATGTGATGACGTTCCATCCATGTGTTAATAGTTGAACATTCGACAGCAATGCTTTTCGGATTACGGAGTCCGTCTCCATGTTGTTGAGTAGATCTACCAGTGTTTGGTAGTCTAATGCCTCCTTGTGTTCTGCTTCCCTGAGCCGCCGTTTATGAAGCAGCTTCTCACGCTTCTCCTGCATAAGCACCTTCCACACTTCCTCCTGCTCATGAATCGACACTTCCTCGAGTTGTTCCGCCTCACACTGAGCCTCTCGCTCCAGTCATCATTTCTCTTTGTGCTGCTCCTTGAGCCAGCACCTGTATGCCTTAATGTGGGCATCATGTTGTCGCCTGTCCACCACAGTGGCGACCTTCTTTTGAACTTTTTTAGTTATCATGCATCCTTGCGCCCATTCTGCCTCGAAGGCAACTCCGATCTCACCCAACATCATGTTGGCAAAGGGTAATACGTAATGGAAAACTTGATCCATTGTGACAAATAGATTAAGTGTGATGATAAGATGATGATAGGAGTGCTGATGTAACAATCCGCAGAATGCCTCGTGTCAAAGGTGTGTAACATTCTGTTAAAGAAAATCTTCGATAGTTTCAGTCTCTCAGCACTACTGACAACTACCCGTTTGTTCGGCTGTACATGTGACGATCTCAGATGAGACGATGTCATCAAGGGTTCCAATGGTTGACTTGAAAGACATGGTGCCCGGGGCTTCACTCGGATGTCCTCGTGCTCAGTTCAAAGAACTGATATGTTATTGGTATTCCGAGACTGTTCTCCTTGATACATGGCATGTCAGACAAGTTGTCTTCATTGTTGACCAACAGCAATCAGGCTCGGTCTGTACTGGTGCACCTACACCACGTAGAGATGAAGGTCCTCCTGACTGTTTTATCGCCTAGTCCATGGTTTTCACTCGCAGCACTACTGGTCTTGTCAATGCTGCCTCTACAGCCAAGGATGTTCTCTGACACAGCAGCCATTTGTCACCAAAGAATAAGAAACAGTCGATGTCACCCAGAACGTGGGTAATGTCGACAAAAGGTGATTGTGTGTTCGCCTCGTGTAACGATGAGCAGGGTGTGCTCTTTGTTGTTGAGTCAAATGGTGAGGTATGAAGCCTTACAATTATGTTAGAATGTTGTTCCACACAACCTCAAGGTTTAAAGAGGATGAGAGATGAGAGTGATAGTTGGTCTGTGTATGACAGAAACAATCATAAGGCTAAGGAGCAATACCTACTAACCACTCCTTATATACCTTTGACCTCATGTTCCCCATGAGTTAATCATGTGATCTCTCCCTCCTGACTCTTGATGACTCAACCATCCTATAGTCACTGACATAACCCTCCTGTGGTTACGTCTCTTATGTAATCAGAAAGATAAGAAAATAAAGAAATTGTAACAGCCTTGGTGAAGCTATTGGCGATATCTGCCTTTATTTCAAATATTCTTATCAAATTGTCTCTTATTGAATGGGCCATGTGATGTTACAGCCTGGATGCTTCCTTATTGGTGCGAATGAATTTCATAGTTCGTACCTCAAATATAAATACTTTCTCTATACATAGTAGTATTTGCAGAAAAAAAAAAGTTTTCCCTCTCTCAGACTCTCTCAGCTGCAATTAGAGCATTCCAGCCTAGTTCATCATGTTCACCCATGGCGTCTACACAGTCTGGCAGCATTCCTAAATATTCATAGTGATTTTCAACAGTCTTAGCAGTTCTATAACTTCAGGTCAAGAGTGATCAAAGCCCAACTCAAAAGGCGCCAAGGCCTACAACTACTTCTTGAGTTCACACTTGACATTCAAATTGTGACACACTTGTCATCACCCCCAAGTTAACTTTCTGGCGAATTACTCAAGAATCAACAAAACTCGCACCCCTCAAAAGCCCTTGGCCACACACATTCACTATCACAAACCCTTGACATCCCCAGCTAGCACTGAAGTGGTGCTCCACACAGGTCACCCTTATTGTTTAAGGTTGTGTTTGCAAGTATAGCTGTTTTTCAGGCAGCATCCCAAAGGTTAGCATCATGAGCCCACCACGAGGGTCTTCTTTGGTTATATCATGAAATATCGACTGCCCTCATTGGAATTCATTAAACAATCCATCAACATTACTGTCACATGCTCAGGTTTAGATACTGGACCTCAAAGTAGTGTCCCTACTTCATGAAGAAGAAATAGGGGAAACTTAGATTTACAAATTGAAACATTGAGTGTGCCACCATATTCAAGGGAAGACGAAGGCGTACTGACATCTCCCACTTCAACCCCAGCAGTTACTGTGCCTCAATCTCCTTATCCAGACTCGGAACCCCCTTCATATATTAGCACAACAACTGTGGCACCAGCAACTTTATTTGAAGAAGTGGTTGCAGCCAAAGAAAACTGAGATCTAGCTGACATTACTCATCAATTTCCAGGTGCCTTACCACTTGACACCCCTGAGTGTCTCCCTTTCCAACCAAGTCTAGCATCATCTTTGACACCGTTGTAGGAGGAGAGTCACATCAAATTGACACCCAAATCCCCTTGTTCAGAATATTACTTGGAAATACAACAGTGCCAGTGTTTGCAATCATTTTCACAAAGCAATAGTGAAGAAGAAGAAGAAGTCCTTTCATATATTACTTGTGATTCCATTGATCCAGATACCATCTTTGTTTCAGCCACCACCACCTATTCCACAGCCTATTCCCCAGCCTCAGATTGTATATGTTCCTCAACCTAGTTCAACTTGAGTTTCAGAGATGCCTGCTGGCAACAATAGTTCAGTGCCGAAATTCGATCCTTTGAACCTGCACAGTTTGCTTCAATATTTCAGGAGCATCGAGCTCCTTCTACAGGTGGCTAGGATCGAGGATGATTGATTATGCAAGGAACATGTTATAAGTTACCTCACTGACGCAGTTTTCAATAGTTGGGATGCACTAGAGGAAGCCAAAGAAGGTTATTCATATGTGGAATTTAAAGCTGCCATTATCACCTCATATCCCAGAGTGGAACCATCAAGAAAATATACCAGAGAGGATATGATTGAGCTAGTCAACAAATGGCAACAAGCTGGTATTAAGATGACAAATGATCTTGGCAACTATTTCTGAGAGTTCTGAAACATCACCAACTATCTTATTTCAATTGGGCAAATAAGTGAGACAGAACAACATAGAGAATTCATCGCTCTGTTCGAGCAGCAACTTTTGGATCATATCTCATTTAGACTGCTGAAGAACGATGAAGCATTGGATCCAGAGGAAGGATTTCCAATGCAAGAGGTTTATCAAACCACATTGATTATACTTCAAGGCTCAACCTTCTTTCAAGCGAAGCTGAAGAAAGTGAGTTCCACTGTTCCTAAGCCACCAGTCCCCCTTCCAGCTCCTTCAAATGCTAGTATTGCGCAACCAGCTCCATCGAGCAGCAAAAGGCAGGATGAATTAGTCTTGGCAATCAATCAGCTCCTACAAACATTAAGTACTAATGCTGTGATGACAACTTCGTTACCAGCCACAGTTCACCAGCATATCGTCCCCTGTCATATCCTAGTTCACCTGCTCAGGGCATGCAACCATCTGCCATTCCAGAACAGTTACCTTGACGAGCTCCAAGTGACACCAAGGGTTGCAATTTTTGTGGAGAAAGTGGACACTTTATGGTGAGCTGTCCTACAGTTGAACATTATTTAAGGAGTGGTTGAATTATCAAGCATGCTGACAAAAAGTTAGTATTGCTGAATGGATTGTTTGTTCTGAGGAGCATCAAGGGTCAATGGTTGAAAGATTGTGTGGACAAGTATTGGCAGTGACAATTGGGCAATCAAGTGTCAGTTAACCCCCTTCCTTTGACAACTAGCAGAGGATCTATGTTTTTTAGAACCGTTGGCACACACCCAAGTGCATTTGTTTTGGCTATAGCTGTCTCAGAGGACGAGGAAGTGTTGGAGCAGATTGAATATCATAAGGCACAAAGTTTAGCATGGCAGGCGAAGCAAAGGAAGAGTAGGATGGAGGCTGGAGGAATAGAGATATTGAAGTGCACCTTGGAACAGTCAGCACCTTGGTCAACAGTTGTCGAGCCATCGACTTCTCAAGGTCCATTGACTACAAACCCATCACTAAAAGGAAAGGAATGGGAAGTAGTTTCATCAACATCAGGTAAGCAGGCACCAGCCCCTACAAGTTCTGTGGTACCAGCAGCAGCAGCAATCGAGTCTGATTGACAGGAGTCAAGCACTTGTATGGCCACAGATCATCCATTCGAGGAAGCACGAGATGTGACGTACTTGCCCCCTAATAAACGAAATATTGGAGCTCCTTTTAAGTTGAAAGAATGCGATCCAGCATACATCATGATGATGCCTATTCAAGACCCCAAGATTGTGGAGACAGTTTTAGGGTGGTTGCTTCAAGAGACTTGAATTACGCTTAGCTTTGAGGAGTTGCTTTCCTTGTCTCCAGATATTCATTATAGAATTCGTGATCAGATCACTCCAAAAAGACAAGCAGTGAAGAATGGCAGCTTAGTGGTGGAAGAAGAAGAGGATCCAATGAATTTCAATAATCAACTAGCAGCGACTCAGATAGCCCCCAGACAATATCAGATCCCTGACCTCGCCCAAGTCTTTTATAGTGTGCAGAAGAACTGCCACTCAGAGAGGAGTATCATCTTACAAAGTCAGAAGGAGTCTTTAGCTTCTCAAGCCATTTCGATGAAGATCGCAGGTAAAGCTGATATCAAATGTATTTTGGATCCTGGAAGTGAGATTGTTTGTATGTCGGATGCAGTTTGCAATCAGCTTGGTATTCCATATGACCCAATGATCACGATTAGGATGCAATCAGCTAATGGAGAGTGTGATGAGACCCTCAGTTTGGCATGAGATGTCTCATTTGAAATCAGAGACTTTGTATTACTGTTTCAAGTCCATGTGGTGAAGTCCCCAGCCTATGACATACTCTTAGGGCGACCATTTGGTGACCTTGTAAACACCAAAGTTGAAAATCTTAGCAATGAAGAGCAGCTATGCATGATTACAGATCCAATGACAGGTTGAGCGTTTATGATACCCACGTTCAAGTGCGGTCCTGCTCGATTTACCATGATTAGGTGAGAACAGGATTTTCGATGTGCTTCGAGGATCTGTTAGGAGATCAGGGAGAAGTTGCATTTGTGATCTCTATAGATGAAGAAAAGCAAAAACCCGAAAACATTCTAGTGTACTCCATTATTCCTCCGTTATTTTCTACTCCATCTTTGACTTCCAATAATGTGGATCAAGTGTGGCAAGAATATTGGTTGCAGTTGTATTGTGTGGCAGCCTTGTATCCCTCATTAGAAACAGCAAAAACTTCTGAAATTCAAAATGTTTGAGGGCTATCAAATACTAGACTTAGCCTTGATGACTATCATCCTGACTTGCCTCCAATTGCAGTCTTTGGAAAGAAGTACAAGCCAGTGGCACAAAAAGTCCAACCAGTTATTGGCATCCTTCCAGAAGGATTCAGAATCGTTCGCAATATTACTGGTCGAGTTTGGCACAGAACAAGTCAGAGCCCAAGAAGACCTGAAACAAGCAATTCTTAACTTGCCAGCAGTCTGTCCAATAGACTATGAGTTGCCTGTGAATGTTATTCTTGGTTGCGACACATGTCTGATTGGGATTGGCTTTGTTAAGATCGATGTCCTCGGCATGATTCATTCTAAGTTGACAGTGACAAACAGAGTCTCGGTCTGTTCCCAGTCTACTGGACAAGAGTTCCAACGTCTGGTCTGATGATGATGAAGGCCAAGAAGAGAATGAGTGCGACGATGAGGAGAGGAGCACTTGAGATCATTCAGAATGACAAGGGCAAGATTCAATTAAATTGGAACTAAAGAAAAGGATGGTACATGGGAGTTTATATACGTTTTAGAAAACTCATAGAGACAAAAAGGGAAGGGAAGCTGTAACGACCTGGGAAAGGAAATGTGAAGGTAATTACAAAAAGAAGAGGCTGTCCATGCGCAGTAGATATGAGTAATAAAGATAAAGATAGAAATAGTACAAGACATTACATTGCAATTGTAACATTACCCCCTTCGTATGCGAGAAGTCACCAACTTCTACCAGCTGGAGGACGTCCATCTGTGGTCCTGTCGAGACTCCAGCCATTTGGTGATGTTGTTGATGTCTTTGGCTGCCGTTTCGACTTGCCATTGAAGGGTTTCAATTGACCTTTTTAACTGCCACGCTTGTTCAAGTGTGGCATCTTGTTCGTCATAGGAGAGGAGGTGGGGGTCGGTGTGGAGCATCAGGGTGGTGTAAACATCGAGGGGTTCGGCAAATAGATGATATTGGAGGATGAGGAGGGCGAGGGAGTTGCTGATGTTTTCAAGGGCGGTATTCCGAGGCCGGATGACAACAGGGTGGGTGAGCTGGGCGACAGGGGCAGCAAGTTCGACAGGGTGGACATGGAGATCCTCGTCCTCAATGGCGGTGGTGGTGGTGGTGGTCACGAAGACTTCGAGGGGCTGGTCCTCACTGTAGGCAGCGAGGGAAGGGTTGACACACCTGTGGGCACTGGCGAGAAAGATGACAGTGAGGACGTAGAGGATGGCAATGAAGGACAACATTTATTTTTTTTCTTTGTGGTGAATTTGTTAGGACTGAGCTGGGATTGGGTATTCTTTTATAGCAGTAAACTCTGGTCTTGGTGTCGGATGCTGAGAATTCAATTTTACATGAATAGAAAATCCTTCCATGGATCAGGGTCTGATCTATCATTCATTGCCGCTTTTTCTAGTTCCTTAGTGAGGGTACAGAGTAATTCCACATCCAGGAACATTGATCTGAGGGTTTCCTGATGTGTGGGAATTGACGGGTTCCTGAAGACGACTTTTTGAGGAAACAAGTAATAGAGGTATCTGGCCTTGAAGACATTGTCCTCCCTTCTTGTGAAGTCTTGATAACTTAACCAGTTATCAATGGTAATAGCAGCATTCAGTATTCACCAGATCTCGTTGTGTTTCTGGTTTCGAACTAGGGTCAACCAGACGGGTGGAGCGTTTAGTTGATGGCATTTCTTAGGGCATGTGGATATTCGGGGTCCATGTTTGATACAAACAATACAATGAACTGATGGCGTTCTAGTAAAATGAGAATGTCGTCTTCGAAGGGAATGATGAGAACGTGGGTCCAGGAAAAATACATGACGCAGATTCCCACAGTTCTTTTGGTTGATAGCATAGCGAGAGTGGGGGGCAGCATGTCATTTGTTTATGAGATGGGTTTGCTTCAAGTATATGTGGTTGAAATATCGTGTCATGAAGGTGTTTTACAACCATCTTCTCTTCTTATATTGTAGAAGGATTTCCGCAGCATTGCTTAGGTTGTGCTCGGGTTCCCACGAGTTGTTGTTTGGTCCATACCCCTTCCATTTCACTAGGTAATGGTACCCTGCACCACGTTGTTGGTGCGTGAGAATTGCTTCTACTTCAAATTCTTCTTGTCCGTTTATGACCTCAGGAGGCGGTTTCACATAGTTTGGTCCATGTATATCTGTTTCCTTGTAGGGCATGAGAAGTGAGGCATGAAACATGGGGTGAATTCACCATTGTTTCGGAAGTTTCAGTTTGTATGTCCCAATTCCTGGCACCCCCAGTATCACGCTTCAACAGTTCTAATGTTTTAAATCGACCAGGATGTCCAGATGAAGGTGTTTCATGGTTCTTTTAATTAGTGATGTGCGAAGATTCCTTGATCAGGTATGTAAGTCTTTCCTTGATAATAGATAATGCATTGACATGCTCCATCTTGTAGTTTGGATTTAATTGGGAGCACGATGTGGTTTGAGTTACTTACCAAAATACGACCAAATCATTGGTTGCCATCCTTTCTTAATGTTCATTGGCTAATTGTCATTAATGAGCCTAATGAACGCTCTGCAGGGAGGACCACTATGTCATCTTGTTGTTCTGAATTTCCCATGTGATCGGGTCTGTGGGAGAGGCATCGCCTCAACATTTTGTCCAGGTACATGCTCGATCCTCAGGTCGAATTCTGATAAAACGATGACCATCGCCTTGTCGAGGGTGAGTCTTTGGGGTTGATAGTATGACAAATTTTTGTGATCACATGGATAGTCATGTTGAGGTGAACCATGAAGGAGATGTCTCTGTTATGATGCAGAGTCTCATCCAATCTATAATCAATGATGTATGCCTGAGGATTGTCTGAGACAATAACAAATGTAAGGTCTGGCAACATGATTGAGTTGCCAGCACTAGTCTGATGAAGGAGACTCAGGCTTGAGATGAGTGAGGCGGATGAGAGTGCTTGAACAACGACTTTGACAATCTCACCAGAACTAGGAGTTCCCAGAGATGTAACTTTGTGTATTACAAGCTAAGTCGAACTTAAGGTTCGACCTAGACAAACTCTCCTATTTATACATGAACCTACTGTTGTAAAAAGGTAATGAACGTTAGAGAATGATATCATAGCTAGAGATCAATAATGCTCATTAGTGAATATCATGCGATGTCATAGAAAAAACGATGGTAGGCATATGTCATAGATGAAAGGGTCACGCTTATGTGAGCGTGCCATTGCATAATCATAGAGGAGAGGTGGCGATGCATAGTAGTCAGGAAAGGAGGTGGCTGACATAAGAAAATGAAAAATGTTCGCATGGGTTGGTAACACTAGCTCTCCTTTAGAGAACTTGTCCACAGTACTAATCCGATAAATACAAGAAATGAAAACAAAGTCGAGGCTTACTCTGACATTATTAAATTCAGTTTCGGTCCACCAAGACTGGCTTTCCGAGTGGGAATTCTTCATCATTGCTGTCTGGGCAATTTCGGTTATTAAACCAAGCATGGCGTTCATTGTCATTATCAAAGGTAACTGTTCCAGGGTGGGTTCCCTGTTGATATCCTTGGCGCATTCAGCAGGTTGTGCATGGGCGAGTAGGAGGTGGGCGCGAAGGGCGAGGTGGTTGCTGACATTCGAGGCGTGCTGATGGTCCAGGGGTTGATCCGGCATCAACGGTTCGATTCCTAATGGGGTCTAGGGAGGATTGCTTGCTAGGACGTGCTTGTGATGTCAAGTGTCCTTGAGATGCAGATCAATGCATTGAGGGCAGCATGGTTGTTTTCATGGTGCTGTGGTGTTGCTGGGGCATTTCCTCTCTGTCTAGGTGGAGTAGTGGGGTTGACTGATGTGAAGACCGATTGGAGGATTGAATGGTAATGGAGGATTGGACCTCTGTTTTTGTCTCATTGGCGAGAGGGGTCCTTTGTCATAAGCGGCACAGTAGAATCAAGTTCAAATGAGAGTCTGAAACTACTTGCATTTCATCTCCATTGAGGATAGTGCGCGGTGTGGCAAATCGGTCTTGGTGGGAATTTGGTCATTGACTAAACTGGATCGCAGCCAGGGTCTTGTTTTTTTCGCTTCTTCAATTTGTCCAAGGATGTTTGCCAAATCTTGATCTTATGAATTTATCTGAGATGTTGATGATCCTCATGTCGGTTAGGAATGCAGTAAATAGGGTTGAACCAGGAATTGATCTGATCAGTTTCTGACATACATTGATTTGGGGGCAGGAGCATAATATATGGTTAGCTGGATGAGCTTGATGGACCATGATGTATCGTTCAATGTTCGGTTATTAATAGGTGGTGGAGAGATCCAGGGCAAGCTGATTGAAGATTGATCTGGAAGACTCGGTGAGTTCCCACAACTAGGTGGTGAATTTGATGAAAGTTTCAACGAGGTGAGTACAGTTGAAGTTTTGTATACTTGATGGCGAATCCTGTCTGATGGCGATGGCGTGTGGTTGCTGGAAAGTATTCTCCAGACTTGTGCAAAATGAACATGATTGCTTGAATCCATTTGATCCAGGCGAAATCGCAGGTTCTCCTAATTTGACCAAGTATTTGTGGATAGGTAAGAAACAAGAGATAAAATGCTCCTGAAAATCCATTGAAGTTCCTCGAGTTGGACAGTGTTGTGGACCTCTAGCTTCCATCTGATGTAAATATTCATTCTGCACTCTGGTAGCTGGCGCCTTTGCTGGACTGTTTCGGTGGCCATCTTCGGTAATCCATCGGAGTGTCCGATGGAATGTGTTCCCTGATTTACTCTCAGGTACCACATGACTAATCTGATCTCATAGCTCCTGCCTGGTACATTCTTCTTGCATGGGCGAGGAGGAGATTTGGGCGGTTGGTGGTCAAGGTGGGCGTTGGCATAATGGGACTACAAGGGCATATGGTCTGTGGATAATGTGACTCTGGCATCAATGTTGTAGGGTCGAAGTCAGAAGGGGTGTCATTGGCGTGGATCAATAAGCCTGGGGGGTGGTAGCATTGAGCCTAGTGATGAAAAGGGTTAAGGGATCATTCCTTGCTCATCGACCTGCATGGTAAGGTGGAGTAGTATGTGCAATGGGCGAGGAGGAGTGAGAAGACATATAGTTTTCGGTTTGTTTAGCGATGTAAAGATTCTGGGGCTAATGAGTCGTCTTCTGCTTTTATATATCTCTCGAAGTTCTTTCGCATTTGTCAAGTGTGTTCAGGTTTCCCAGTGTTATGTGATGTGTCATAACCTTTCCCTTTGACAAGATATTTGATACGAGTTTCCTTTTTCTTGCAATGCGTGAATGATCGCTTCAATTTCAATACAAGAAGAGGCTGTCCATGCGCAGTAGATATGAGTAATAAAGATAAAGATAGAAATAGTACAAGACATTACATTGCAATTGTAACATTACCCCCTTCGTATGCGAGAAGTCACCAACTTCTACCAGCTGGAGGACGTCCATCTGTGGTCCTGTCGAGACTCCAGCCATTTGGTGATGTTGTTGATGTCTTTGGCTGCCGTTTCGACTTGCCATTGAAGGGTTTCAATTGACCTTTTTAACTGCCACGCTTGTTCGAGTGTGGCATCTTGTTCGTCATAGGAGAGGAGGTGGGGGTCGGTGTGGAGCATCAGGGTGGTGTAAACATCGAGGGGTTCGGCAAATAGATGATATTGGAGGATGAGGAGGGCGAGGGAGTTGCTGATGTTTTCAAGGGCGGTATTCCGAGGCCGGATGACAACAGGGTGGGTGAGCTGGGCGACAGGGGCAGCAAGTTCGACAGGGTGGACATGGAGATCCTCGTCCTCAATGGCAGTGGTGGTGGTGGTGGTCACGAAGACTTCGAGGGGCTGGTCCTCACTGTAGGCAGCGAGGGAAGGGTTGACGCACCTGTGGGCACTGGCGAGAAAGATGACAGTGAGGACGTAGAGGATGGCAATGAAGGACAACATTTATTTTTTTTCTTTGTGGTGAATTTGTTAGGACTGAGCTGGGATTGGGTATTCTTTTATAGCAGTAAACTCTGGTCTTGGTGTCGGATGCTGAGAATTCAATTTTACATGAATAGAAAATCCTTCCATGGATCAGGGTCTGATCTATCATTCATTGCCGCTTTTTCTAGTTCCTTAGTGAGGGTACAGAGTAATTCCACATCCAGGAACATTGATCTGAGGGTTTCCTGATGTGTGGGAATTGACGGGTTCCTGAAGACGACTTTTTGAGGAAACAAGTAATAGAGGTATCTGGCCTTGAAGACATTGTCCTCCCTTCTTGTGAAGTCTTGATAACTTAACCAGTTATCAATGGTAATAGCAGCATTCAGTATTCACCAGATCTCGTTGT
This sequence comes from Amanita phalloides, assembly GCA_032173475.1. NCBI lineage: Eukaryota > Fungi > Basidiomycota > Agaricomycetes > Agaricales > Amanitaceae > Amanita > Amanita phalloides. The sequence continues at coordinate 33,326 of JAENRT010000049.1, read as the reverse complement.
GTTTCTGGTTTCGAACTAGGGTCAACCAGACGGGTGGAGCGTTTAGTTGATGGCATTTCTTAGGGCATGTGGATATTCGGGGTCCATGTTTGATACAAACAATACAATGAACTGATGGCGTTCTAGTAAAATGAGAATGTCGTCTTCGAAGGGAATGATGAGAGCGTGGGTCCAGGAAAAATACATGACGCAGATTCCCACAGTTCTTTTGGTTGATAGCATAGCGAGAGTGGGGGGCAGCATGTCGTTTGTTTATGAGATGGGTTTGCTTCAAGTATCTATGGTTGAAATATCATGTCATGAAGGTGTTTTACAACCATCTTCTCTTCTTATATTGTAGAAGGATTTCCGCAGCATTGCTTAGATTGTGCTCGGGTTCCCACGAGTTGTTGTTTGGTCCATACCCCTTCCATTTCACTAGGTAATGGTACCCTGCACCACGTTGTTGGTGCGTGAGAATTGCTTCTACTTCAAATTCTTCTTGTCCGTTTATGACCTCAGGAGGCGGTTTCACATAGTTTGGTCCATGTATATCTGTTTCCTTGTAGGGCATGAGAAGCGAGGCATGAAACATGGGGTGAATTCGCCATTGTTTCGGAAGTTTCAGTTTGTATGTCACTGGTCCCATGACTTGTTCAATTACAAAGGGTCCTTCTCGTTTCGGTGCTAGTTTCCTTGATTCATATGGAATGCACAGGTTCCTGTTGTCAAGCCAGACTTTGTCACCTTTTTCAAGTTTAATCAATTTGTCTCTGTTTCGAGTAGCAACCATTTGTTGAGCTAGTTCATGTGCTGCTAGCACTTCTTGTCTTGCTTTCTGTAGTAGCTGTAGGCAGTTCTCAGCAGCAGGCGCATTCATTCTGACTGAAGCTGTTGGAATAGCAATTGGGTCTGTTCCATACATTAGTCGAAATGGAGATGCCTTCACAGTGTCATGATATCGGTTATTGTGTGCGAATTCTGCTATAGGAAGGAATGATTTCCATTTATGGGGTTCGTTTGTACAGAACATCCGGAGATATATCTCAAGTTCCTGATTGACTCGTTCAGTCTCTCCATCGGTTTGAGGGTGATATGCAGTGCTCATCCTATGATTGATTCTCAGCACCTTGCAAATTTCTTGGAAGACCTTTGCTGCAAATTGGGGACCTTGATCAGAGATGAGGATATCAGGAAGTCTGAATCGTTTAAAGATCTCTGAAATATAGATGTCTGCTGTTCCAAGGGTGTCAATAGTTTTCTTACAGGGCATGAAAATTACCCCCTTTGTAAGACCATGGTCCACTGTGACCAGAATAGAATCAAAGCCATCTGAAATGGGTAGATCTGTGATGAAATCGAGTGTGACTTGCTGGAAAGGGTGGGTAGATTTAGATGGAATTGGATATAATGCTGGAGCGTTTGGATGAGTATTGACTTTCATTTGTTGACACAGGGCGCAGCCCTCGACCCATTGTCTAATTTGTCTAGCCATCCCTGGCCACCAGTAGTCACGCTTCAACAGTTCTAACATTTTAAATCGACCAGGATGTCCTGATGAAGGTGTTTCATGGGTGTCTTTAATTAGTGATGTGCGAAGATTTGCTTGATCAGGCACATAAGTCTTCCCTTGATAATAGATAATGTCATTGACATGCGTCCAATCTTGTAGTTTGGATTTAATTGGTGGAGCGTGATGTGTTTGAGTTACTTCAACCAAGATGCGACCAAAATCATTGGTTGCCATTGCTTTCTTAATATCATTGGCTAAATTGTCATTAATGAGCCTAATGAACCGCTCTGCAGGGAGGACCACTATGTCATCTTGTTGTTCTGAATTTCCCATGTGATCAGGTCTGTGGGAGAGCACATTGGCCTCAAACATTTTTGTCCCTGGTACATGCTTGATCCTCAGGTCAAATTCTGATAAAAACGATGACCATCACTCTTGTCTAGGGGTGAGTCTTTGGGTGGTTTGATAGTATGACAAATTTTTGTGATCACAATGGATAGTCAATGTATGAGGTGAACCATGAAGGAGATGTCTCCATGTCGCTAATCCTTTGATGATTGCTAATAATTCTTGATCATAGATTTGATAATTTTGTTCTGTTGGCATTAGGGCGTGTGAAATGAATCCACAAGGATGGAGTGCTCTGTTTGTATCTGCTTGTTTTAATACTGCTCCTATTGCCTTATTTGATGTGTCTGTTTGCAAGATGAATGGTTTAGATGGGTCTGGCATTTGTAATACAGGCATGGAAGCAAAGCGGGACTTGAGGGTATCAAAGGCAGCTTGTCGTTCTGTAGTCCACGTAAATTCTTCTGTTTTCTTTGTTAAGTCGGTTAAGGGTTTTGCGATTGCAGCAAAATTGCCAATAAAACGATGGTAAAAGTTTCCAAATCCTAGGAAAGATCATACTTGTTTAACGGTAGTTGGTGTAGGCCATTCTGTGATTCTGGCGAGTTTGACTGGGTCCATTTGTATATGTCCAGGAGTGATGATCATTCCTAGAAACTCAACTTCTTGTAAAGAAAACTACAAGAACGCCGTTACGTTGCTAATCATACCGTTTAACAACTATTGTTTCCTCAAAAGTCGTCTTCAGGAACCCGTCAATTCCCACATCAGGAAACCCTAGATCGATGTATCTGGATTGCGGAATTACTTCGCACCCTCCCTAAAGGAACTAGAGGAGCGCGATGGATGAAGATCAGATCCAATCCATGGGAGATCTTCTATTCATGTAAAATCGATTCTCAGTGTCGACACCAAAGCCTGAGTTCAATCTATAAAACGATCAAACCATCTGCAGCTCAGTCCAACAACCATTCCACACATCAAAAAAAATGTTGTCTTTCGTCATTATCCTCTACTCTCACCAGTCGCCTTCCTCGCCAGCCCCACTGGCGTTAACCCTTCCCTCGCGCATACAGAGGAGCACCCCTTCGAGGTCTTCTGACCACCACCACACCACCACCACGAGGATGAGGACTTCCATGTCCACCCGCCGAACTCTGCCACCCCCATCGCCACTCACCCACCCCTGTCTCACTCCCGGAACAGCTGTCAAAAATGTCAGCAATCCCTCCCCTCCTCTCCTCCAATACATCTATTCGCCAAACCCCTCGATTTTACACCGCCTGATCACTCCCACACCACCCCACTCCTCTCTTCACTGAGACGAAGATGCCACACTCGAACAAGCTGGCAATAAAAAGGTCGATCGAACCTTCAATGGCGGTCGAAACGCAGCAAAGACATCAACAACATGCCAATGGCTGGAGTCTCGACAGACCATGCTGACCTCCTCGCTGGTAGAAGTTGGTGACTTCTCGCATACGAAGGGGGTAATGTTACGTATTGGCACGTAACTCTCTTCCTTTCCTTTGCGATAACTACCTTCATATTTCCTTTCTCAGGTCGTTACAGCTTCTCTTCCTTTTTCGTCTCTATTGTTCTCTAAAAACTATATAAACCTCATGTACTATCTTTTCTTTAGTTCCAATTTAATGAAATCTTGCCCTCTCATTTGAAAATCTTGAGTGCTCCTCTCTCATTCATCGTGCTCACCCTCCTTTCCTTCGTTGCATCAGACTAGATGCAGAACTTTGTCCAGTAGACTGGGAAACAGACGAGACTCTGTTTGTCACTGTTGACTTAGACAAATCACGCGAGGACATGTCTTTAACAGTTTTTAGAAAACTTCAAATAGAGACAAAAAGGAAGGGAAGCTTGTACATGACCTGAGAAAGGTGTGAAGGTAATTAGAAAAGAAGAGGCTGTCCAATGCGCAGTAGATATGAGTAATAAAGATAAAGATGGAAATAGTACAAACATTTACGTTGGCAATTGTTAACATTCCCCCTTCCGTATGGAGAAGTCCCAACTTCTACCAGTGGAGATGTCCATCTGCTGGTCCTGTCAGACTCGAGCCTTTTGCAATGTTGTCCGATGTCTTTGCGCACGTTTTTGACCCCATTGAAGGTTTCGATTGACTTTTTAACTTGCGTGCTTGTTCGAAGTGGTGGCATCTTGTTTGCATAGAGAGGAGGTGGGGGTGCGGTGTGGAGATGTCAGGTGCGGTGGTAATACATTGAGGGGTTTGTGCGAATAGATGTATTGGAGGATGAGGAGGGCGAGGGAGTTGGCTGACGTGGAGACCTCGTGCCTCAATGATGGTGGTTGGTTGGTGTCACGAAGGACTGCGAGGGGCTGGTCCCCTCTGTAGGCGGTGAGGGAAGGGTTGGCGCGCCAGTGGCCTGGTGAGGAAGAGACAGTGAGGATGTAAGAGGACGGAGACGAAAGACAACATTTTTTTGTGAATGGTGTTGAGTTGTTAGCTGAGCTGAGATGGGTATCTTTATATAGCAGTTGACTCAGGTCTTGTGTCGACATGGAATTCGATTTTACATGAATAGGAATTTCTCCCATGGATCAGGATCTGAATCTGTCACTATACTGCTTCTTTCTAGTTCTTATGAGGGTAGAGTAATTCCGCGTCCAGGATTCTGATCTGAGGGTTTCTGTGTGTGGGGAATTGAGGGTTCCTGAAGAACGACTTTTTGGGAAAAGTAGTAGAGGTATCTGGCCTTGAAGACGTCTTCTCCCTTCTTGTGAAGTTCATAACTTAACCAGTTATCAAATGGTAATAGCAGTTCAGTATTCGCAGATCTCGTTGTTTCTGGTTTCGAACCAGGGTCCACCAGACAGGTGGAGCGTTTAAGGTTGTTTAGGGCAATCCCTGGAGATGTGTCCTTGTGTTCCACATCTGAAACACTTCCCTGTCTTCCTGTATTCTTCTTTCTGTTTGTCACTAAGCTGTCCAAAGGGGAGGGTGCTGATGGTTCTAGTAGATCCAGATTGGTTCATGTTTTGGTTAAAGTTAGGACGTGTCCCAGATCCAGTTCATTTCCCAATGAGTCGCATTGTTTCCCATGCATTATGGAGGTTTTCTGCTTTGACATAGACATCTGTCATAGTAGTGTATCCAGCTAGGCCCTTGAGAACCTTTTCAGCAATGCTGTGAGGTAATCCTTTAATGAAGGCTTGTAATTGTGCAGTTAATCCTGTGAGTCCAGACGTTCCGATGTCAACCTGAAACTTTCGAATGTATTCAGGGATGGTTATTTCGCCTCTGACTCTGAGGTTGGCTAGATTATTCAGAGCCCTAACTGCGCTGTTTAATTCTCCCCAATTGGTGAGGAATCTCTTTGTGAAGGCAGGATAGTCCTCCCAGTTTAACCCAGTTTCACCTTTTAATTCATCCCGAATAATTGCCTTCCAGTCATTTAATTCTGGTCCCAGACAAGCAAGGGTATATCTGATCTTTTTCTTGTGTTTCCCTTCATAATTGTGGGGGTTTAATTTGAAGAGGTCTTCAAGCGAATCAATAAAGGCACGTGCCTCAATTCTTTTCCCTGTGAATACTGTAATCGGTTGTGGTTTAATATCTCCTTTCGAAGCAGTGGTTTAAGTTGCCATTGCTGGTTCTAACTCAGATTCAATCTGTTTCTTCTCCTTGTATTCTTCCCAAAGCGATGCAAATTCCGGAGTGAACGCAGTGTATTTGTCTTCAATATCAAAATTGTATGCGTCACAGAACTTTTCCCACCAGGTTCGTTCTGGTTCTTCAGTAGGGGCAAAGTGTAAATGTTTTGGTATATCTCTGCCTTTGTTTATCCACTGTATCCAAAGGTCTGCTGGTAGTGCGTTGTAATGGTCTTCTTCCTGTTCTTCTCCTTCAAAGAGTTCACTGGGTACTGGCGGGTTCTGTTTCCTAGTTCCTGATAAATAGTGCCAACCTTCTTTGGTGGTCAATGGATAAACTTCTTGTTTATCTAGATAGTATTTCTGTCTAAAAAGAACAGATCCATTCGGGGGCCTCAGATTAGAGGTTTGGGTTTCAATGGTGTATTAATTCAGTCCCTCGCTTGGAGGTTCATTCAATGTGTGGGTGCTAGTGTAGATACACTGAGCGAGTTGTGAGTTCCAATTTGTGTTAAGATTGATGTCCTCAGCATGATTCATTCTGAGTTGACAGTGACAAACAGAGTCTCGGTCTGTTCCCAGTCTACTGGACAAGAGTTCCAACATCTAGTCTGATGATGACAAAGGCCAAGAAGAGAATGAGCACGACGATGAGGAGAGGAGCACTTGAGATCATTCAGAATGACGAGGGCAAGATTCGATTAAATTGGAATTAAGGAAAAGGATGCTACATGAGGGTTTATATACTTTTAGAGAACGATAGAGATGGAAAAGGAAGAGAAGCTGTAATGACCTGAGAAAGGAAATATGAGGGTAGTTACAAAAGGAAGAGGCTGTCCATGCGCAGTAGATATGAGTCATAAAGGTAAAAATAAGAATAGTCCTACAGATTATGTTGCAATCATAACAGTTTGGTTGCATCTGGCATAGCTAAGACAGGGGCGGTCATAAATTGTTCTTTTAGGAGGTCAAATGACACTTGGCATTCTGCTGACCAGTCCCAAATTTTGTTCTTTTTCGTAAAATTGTGCAAAGGTTTTGCGAGGTGTGTGAAATGAGCAATAAAGTGGTGATAGTAGTTGCCAAAACCTAAAAATGAGCGTACTTGCTTAACCGTAGTAGGAATGGGCCAATCCCTAATTCCAGCTAACTTGATCGGATCCATTTTGACTGTATTGTGGGATACAATCATGCCAAGGA
>JAENRT010000049.1:0-25590 GCA_032173475.1 Amanita phalloides | reverse complement strand
CGGAGCCGGAAAGGCCTGTTCATTGACGCATCCATTGCCCATAAATGGAAGCTGTAACCACTCAGACAATCCATCAAAGTCAGGAACTTGAATGGATCAGAAAACGAAGCAGGAGAGATCTGTTAACGATTTCTTTTATTTCTCTTTAATTACATAAGGCGAGCCAGGAGGGTTATGTCAGCAACAGTAGGATGGCTGAGTCATGAAGTCAGGAGGGAAGGAATCACAATGATTGACTTCATGGGGAACATGAGGAAAAGGTATATAAGGGAGGGTTAGTAGGTAGTCTGCCTTAGCCTTAGATTGTTTTGTGTCGTACCACACAAGCAACTCTGGTTCTTGTCTCATCTCTTTCTCTTTCGTCTCAAACCTTGAGGTTGTGTTGGACGCCCTTCTAACAATAATCGTAAGGCTATCTACCTCCACGTTTGACTCACAAGAAGAGCAACGATCTGCTCAGTTTACATGAGGCAAACTTATCTTCAACTTTCGTTCGACATCGTTCCACTTCTAGGACGACCTAACTGGTTTCATACTTGGCGACAAACGGCCTACTGTGATAGAGAACGCCTTGGCTGTAGTGGCAGCGGTCGGCAAATCCAGTAGTGCGCGATCGAAAACCGTGGTCTAGGCGACAAAACAGTCGGGAGGACTTTGTCTCTACTGGTGTAGGTGCACCAGTAACGGACGAGCCTGAACTGCCGTTGGTCAGACAACGAAGACAACTTGCCTGACGTGAGTGATCAAGGAGAACAAGTCTCAGGATACCAATAACATATCAGTTTCTTTGACTGAGCACGAGGACACCTTGAGTGAAGCCCCGGGCAACCACGTCTTGCAAGTCATCGCCGGACATTCCTGATGAACATCGTCCTCAAACTGGGATCGTCTACCGTATTTGCCGAACGAAACGGACAACTGTCAGTTATTGCTGATGAGACTGAAGTTGTCGAAGATTTTTGTTACAGAATGAAACACGCCTTTTAACACGAGCATTCCGTGGGTCGTTACATTAACGATCTTAATCATTCATCACTTTTATCATCACACCTCAATCCACTCGTAAATGGATTCAGGTCTTCCGTTACGTATTACCCTTTGCAATATGACTTTGGCCGGAGATCCGGAATTGCCTTGAGGGCAGAATGGGCGCGTGGATGCGCATTACAAAAAGGTTCAGAAGTAAGGTCGCCGCAGTGTGGACAGGCGGACAACCCGTGATTCCCACGTCAAGGCATACCATCGGTTGGCTTCAAGGAGCACGAAACAAGAGAAATGACGACTTGAGTGAGAGGCTCAGCGGGAGGCGGAACGACCTCGAGGAAAAGTGGGTCGCGTTTCGCGCAGCAGTTGACGAAGCGTGGAAGGCCGCTGATGCAGGAAAGCGCGAGAAGCTGCTCCGGTAAACGGCGGCTTGAAGGAAGCAGAGCGCAAAGGCAGTGCTAGGACTACCAAAACGCTGGTAAGATTTGTGTCAAACAACATGAGAGGCGGGACTCCGTAAATCTGAAAAGCACTTGTTCGACATGCCGTCGAACGTTTCATTGAGTTTGACACATGGATGCGAAATGGTCATCAACGCTGAAAACCGAGGGGTTTGGTGTTGTCCCGCCGAAGGCGGGAATCGATTTAATGCATGATGCCTCAATGGAAACATTATGAAACCGCAGCAATACGCCAACCGAGAACAAACCAAATCAGAGTCGGTTCGATATTCACCTTATGAAAAGAAAAAAGGTGTACACAATTTATAGGCGAACCCCCGAACCCCCCCAAGAACTACAAGGCGCTAAAGTAATTGGGCAGCAAGACGCCTGAGTCCTGGACTATTTTCTCCCGCTGTAGAGAAGAAACGCATAAGGAACAGACGAAACCGAATTGCGAATGGGCTTAAGAAATAGGTCCAAACTACCAGGCGCAAACCGGGTCGATTATTCGACGGACGTCGGCACCTGACCATGGAGGGAAAGGGATGACTGCTATATGTCCCCTTCGAGCCACGATACTATAACAAAGTATAAATGGCCGAAATATCCCACCATGGGAGGAAGTAACGTCGTGGGCACCAAATCCTGAGGAAGCAAGATGTTAGTTTTGCAATTCGTGACGGGATAAGGGATGAGTTTATCATATCTACCCAGGCCGACGAAATCTACTCGAAGAAAACACCGCCAGTATGAGTAGAAACGCCATACAAATGGGAAGATATTGATACGTATGGAAAAGACTACTGGTGGAGAGATCACTTCTTGGTGCGGCCAAGAATGACGAGGGAGTTGTATATCCAGGCGGACTTAATTGCGCAGGCCGGTACATCCCAACCACTTTCAGGGAGCTGGCAGACGAATACACGTCAGTTCAACGACAAACTGGTTTTGGAAGAACGGTCCGGCATATTGGTTTTAAGAAGAACTGAAAGAGGATGCGAATGCAGTTTAGAAGCAGTTACACCTGCCCAGTTACATCGAATAACGAAAATGGAAATCAGCAGGTGTGACAACGCAAGCAAACAGTGTTGCCACAAAAAGGGGAATTCATGGGTTGGACTGAGACCTCCCGGGACTAATGTTTATTGCGATGTTTAACGACAGTATGGCGGGCCATTCGCATGGCCATATAATTCCGTTCTTGGGAGAGATAGCGGCATACGAGAAAGGACATGAGAGATCCGGACCGTCAAGGGTAAATAAAGTCCTTCAATCGGAGGGAGGCGAAATTTCCATGTCAACCACAGCACCATGCGGGGGAATGAGTGCGAAAGGAGGTGGTGGAGGAAGTATGGAGGGACAAATCTGTTCCACAACACTAACTCGTTGGGTTTTTCAACATCAACGATACCATAATACAGGCATTGGTGGACTCATCACCTGTTGCAATAGGATATTTGGACATGCTGCAAAATGCGGTACAGTACTGGACGCCCAACACGCGACCGCCGGAATGAAAGGCGAAGCAGGGAGCACAATGGCCAACCGATAAATAGGTAACAATGCTTACATCACCGCGTGAATCCTGCACCCACTTGAAAATGGAAATTGCGGAAGCGTATGAAGGGACCCAAAAGAAATTGCGGCGTGGCTACGAACCATGGAAAATCTATTTCGAATTGGTTCGAGTTAAAAATCCAAAGCAAAGGATGATGAGTTTACGCTACAACGAGTAAGGAAGGGGACGGATAACCGCGGGCAAGGAAATTTGGTCAGCAGCAAAAAATTGGAGCGGCAGAATTCGAAGAACTGAAAACGCAGAACGAAAAATGCTATTGCCAGGTGTATCGTGTTGTTAGCTGAGTTGGGAGCGCACTACATTATGCAGAATGCAGAACCAGGAGTAAGAAGGCAGACGGGTCGTGGGAGTAGAAAACCATTCAACAAATCCGCCCACCATTGATCAGTGGAAGGACTGAAGCAAAAAGATGAAAGATTTCTTCTTGACGACGAAACTCGAGGATATGCCAACTCGAAAAATCAGTACTTCTGACTACAAGCTTTCTCGCGCAAAGTAGAGACTATATCATCGAATTCAGGGAGCATCGCAAATGCTCTACAGGGTTACAACGGAATTGCATTAGTCCATGCATTTTTCGTCAAGCCGTCTCAATCCGCGTTGGGAAGACGACGATGGTGGAAATCGGAATGTTGGACCGGTGCAAAAGGAAAGCACTTAAATGGAATCCTCACAGTCAACCAAGGCAGTTTCAGTGGGTTTATTGGACTTGATGGATATAGGGATGGAAATCTTCTTATTGGTCAAAGATTTTACTGTTACACTGCAAATATAGATAGAATCCGAGGGAATAGGATCAACATCCACTGTTGTGTGACCCTTGGTTAAAAATCCTGTTCAGCTAGCAGATTGAGATGATCTTCTGGAGACAAATGCACCATCAAGACTCTGATGGCTGTCATTGTGGTGTCCTCATTGGTGTCTTCTAACTCTTCTTCATTCCCCTCAGCCTCGTCACCCTCCAGTTCTGTGGAGGCGGCTCTGATGTGATGGCGGGGTCGTGACTCCTTTACTCCTTTCTTAAATCGTTCCTTTCGGTTCCCTTTGTGTGGCTTCCTCATGGGGCATTTTGACGATTGATGACCCCCTTTGTGACATATGAAACACAATCCTTCTTTGACGTGTTGTTCTCTTTCTTCTTTTGAAAGAGCAGTGATAATGACCACATCAACATCCATGGCATCTGGATCTCTGTGTCTGGGTGAAGGTCTTCCATTCCCTGCTGTAGATAGTCTGGCTAAAATGCCTAGTCTGCTTTTGGCATTTGCATAGCATTGGGCTGTGTCATACCATCCCTGTAGATTTGCAGGGTTCTGCATCAAGATCTGATGGACACATTCAGGGGGAAGTCCTTCTGAGAATAGAGGTGTGATGGTGGCTTCTTCTCTAATTTTAGACTTCTTGATCAGTTCCTTGAACTTATCCATATATGCTAAAATAGGCATCTTCTTCTGCATTCGCATGATTTTGTATAACTCTGTCATTGCTCTCCCAGGGCTGTCCACTTGTTTCCAATTGGATAGGAACACTTCTTTGAAAGTGGCCCATGTTCCCCAGTCAGGTTGTTTGTTAAGGTCCTCAATTTTAGCGAGCTTCCACTGAGCTGCATTGCCTGTTATATTCATGAATGCGAAGATGACCTTTTTCCAATCAGTATTGTAATCGGTGTTCAGAACAAAGAACATTTCACAATTGTTTATAAATAGCTTGGCTAATTTTCAATTGCCTTTGAATTTAGTGGGCATAGGACCCTTGATGCTGTGATTGTTGTCTGCTTGTGCATCAGCCATGTCTACGTCTGGCATACTGGGTGTAGGTGGTGTGGGGTGGTGGTTCTGATGGAGATGCTGGTGGTGGAGTTGGTTCTTTTGGCGGTTTGTGTGGTGGTTCCTGTTTTGGCAATGGTGGAACAATCAGCCGTGCAAGGTCTAAAGATAGAAGGGGTTTCGGTGTGTTTCCTAATGAGGATATGAACTGTAAAGGACTAGGCTGTATGGTTTCTGAGTCCTGTTGAAATGATTTAAATGGGGCAGTCTCAAATAGGTCACTGGATTCTTCTAGATCTGCTCCTTTGAGCAAGTCCGAATCCGGGTCACTGGGTGCATGGAATTTCCCCTTTCCGCTGGAAGATTCTCTGGCAGATTTGGTCCTGAGGTGCTCAGGGATGTTGTTGATCCCTCCAGGTACGTAGTAGGGTCCTAGGAATGCTTTGTCCTCTAAATATGTTTCCTGTCCTTCAGAGAAATAGGTCCAATGCAATTTAGATCTGTTAAATGTGACTTCTACTCCTTTGAGGTAGTAATGGTTCTGGAATTTATGAGATCCGTTGGGTGGGCAATTCTCTTTTTGTGGTGTCCAGAAGTTACTGGGTGCGATGAAGGAATTGTCTGATTTGTATTTCCAGATCTGATCGCGGGTATCCTTGTAGATCTGAAGTCCATCAAGAATGTAGTTTCCTCTGATCCCTCTAGTAGCTTTATTGGGTGGTGGAGCTCCTCTGGTGAATACTCCTGAAATCTTGAATAGGGTCCAGTTACCAACTGGTCTGGGAAGTTTGATGGTTGTGTGCTAACGAGCTGGTACTCGAGCTGTCTTGGTAAGTTCGACTTAAATTGTTATGATGATGAGTCATCATTCAATCTAATCAATGACATTATGCCATGAGGATTGTCCGAGACAATAACAAAGTGAAGTCTGGCAGTGTTAAGATCAATGTCCTCAGTGTGATTCGTTCTGAGTCGACAGTGACAAACAGAGTCTTGGTCTGTTCCCAGTCTACTGGACAAGAGTTCCAACATCTAGTCTGATGATGACGAAGGCCAAGAAGAGAATGAGTGCGACAATGAGGAGAGGAGTGCTTGAGATCATTCAGAATGACAAGGGCAAGATTCAATTAAATTGGAACTAAAGAAGAAGATGGTACATGAGGGTTTATATACGTTTTAGAAAACAAATAGAGACGAAAAAGGGAAGAGAAGCTGTAATGACCTGAGAAAGGAAATATGAAGGTAGTTATGAAAGGAAGAGGCTGTCCATGTGCAGTAGGTATGAGTAATAAAGGTAAGGATAAGAATAGTACAAGACATTACATTGCAATCATAACATTACCCCCTTTGTATGCGAGAAGTCACCAACTTCTACCAGCTTGAGGATGTCCAGCCATGGTCCTGTCAAGACTCCAGCCATTTGGTGATGTTGTCGATGTCTTTGGCTGCTGTTTCGACCCACCACTGGAGGGTTTCGATTGATCTTTTTAATTGCCACGCTTGTTCGAGTGTGGCATCTCGTTCATCGTAAGAGAGGAGGTGGGGGTCAGTATGGAGCATCAGGGCGGTGTAGACATCAAGGGGTTCGGCGAATAGGTTATATTGGAGGATGAGGAGGGCAAGGGCCTGACTGATGTTTTCGAGGGCGGTGTTCCATGGCCAGATGACAACAGGGTGGGTGAGTTGGGTGACAGGGGTGGCAAGTTCAGCAGGGTGGACGTGGAGGTCCTCGTCCTCAGTGATGGTGGTGGTGGTGGTCATGAAGACCTTGAGGGGGCAGTCCTCATCATAGGTGGTGAGGGAGGGGTTGATGTGCCAGTGGGTGCTGGTGAGGAAGACAATGGTGAGGATGTAGAGGAAGGCGACGAAGGACAACATTTTTTCTTTATGATGGTGATGAGTTTGTTAGGACTGAGCTGAGATTGGGTATTCTTTTATAGTGGTAAACTCTGGTCTTGGTGTTGGATGTTGGGAATTTTAATCTTCCATGAATAGCAAATCCTCCCATGGATCGGGATCTGATCTGTCATCCATCACCACTTTCTCTAGTTCTTTAGTGAGTGTATGGAGTAATTCCGTGTCCAGGACCATTGATCTGAGGGTTTCCTGATGTGTGGGAATTAGCGGGTTCCTGAAGACGACCTTCTGAGGAAATAGGTAATAGAGGTAGCTGGCCTTGAAGACGTTGTCCTTACTTCTTGCAAAGTTTTGATAACTTAACCAGTTATCAATGGTAATAGCAGCATTCAGTATTCACCAGATTTCGTCGTGTTTCTGGTTTCGAACCAGGGTCAACTAAACGGATGGAGCATTTAGTTGATGGCATTTCTTAGGGCATGTGGATATTTGGGGTCCATGTTTGATACAAACAATACAATGAATTGACAGTGTTCTAGTAGGATGAGAATGTCATCTTCAAAGGGAATGATGAGAATGTGAGTCCAGGAAAAATACGTGACGCAGATTCCCACAGTTCTTTCGGTTGATAGTGTAGCGAGAGTGGGGGGCGGTGAAATGGTATTAGTGAGGCCGACTTGGGGTGTTGTTCAGCCAAAGGGGCAGCTATGGTCAACCAAAGTGTCACTGAGGTGCAAGACAGCGCTGAGAGGAGGTGATGAATGAGAGGAAAGATGACGAGTCACCAAGCAGTGTGAAACAAGCATGGAGAGGATAGACATGGACAAGGGGTGTAGATTGCGTACCAAACTATGAACAAAGAAGGGTATTTATGCTATCTACCACGAGGCTTACCTGCAACAAAGCTCCTGCACCAAGTCCTGTGGTCCGTGCGTGTCATATTGTCCTTCGCCAAGTTGAATATGGCTCATATGGTGGGGTCGTCCCTTGGCTGTCATTCTGATGCGCATTGGTGCGAAGGTTTGATGCCTCGGCGATACCCAATGTGCTGATGGCGCTGTGGATCAGCTGCTCGGTCCGTTTGGCTCTCAGGTCCAACATAGCCAGAACTGGCACGTTACATCTCCAGGGTACTTTTGATGCTGACCCCCTGGTCAGGTCCAAGGCGATAAGACAGTGATAGCGATAGATAGGGAGTGGTGGGTGGGTTCTTCCTTTCTCTGTTCCTCCATGTCTACAGTCTCGTCCCAGGTCGCTGGTGACGATGATAGCATTGTCCAGCTCATGATTCAGCAACTGAAGGTTCGTTCACGTAGTTTTAGTTGTCGGTTGTTGGAGGCACCCAGCGAGCTGGTTACAGAGGAGAGTGTGCCTAATGTTCATGTGTGGTTGGGGCTCGCCCGGGACGACATGGTGTGTTATGCAATGAACTTTGTTGCCATTGCTGACCTTGTTGCAGGAACGGATTTGTATGCTCACTGAAGAGTTAGAGCATGAGGGTGTGGATCCATTATGGTTACCAGGAAGGTGCCTGTTACACCGTCACGTGGCGATAAACAGAAGGTGGAGGCCAGAAACAGTCCCGAGGAGCAACTGCCGTGTACCCATAGCAGGGGAAACTTGAAGGAGGCTGCCACCAGGGTTGAGCTGGTAGCAAGAAGTGGAGTGGTCGTTTCAAAGGTCGCGCCTGTTGTGGGGTTGTCGAGGGATATGGGGCCGCCAATGTGGGCTCCTGCTGATTTTGGCAGGTGCATGGGCACACTCGAGCAGCAAGTGATGACCCTTGACTCCTTCTATGTGCAATCAATGGACAACTTACAGCGATCGATGGAGGACCTTCACGAGGATATAACATGTGTAGGTGTGGGAGCAGGCAGCTTGACAGCAGTTCCGAAGGTCAAGGGACATGGCAAGGGCAAAGGCAAGGACAAGGGCAGTGACAAGTAGGCAGCTTGTGGACTTGGTGGGTGCTCGGAACGTCGCAGGGGCCTGTCAAAATTTAAATGAGTGTAGTATATTGTAATGTAGCGAAATAAGAATCTGTTGATGTGTACAGATCCTCAGAGCATGTCAGAGCAGGAGCTTGGGGTCATCGTGGACCTCAGTGGCTGTATCGTCAATAAAACCATCACCATCACCATCAGTGAGGGAGGTTTCTTTGGCTGGCTCATGCATCATCATGTATAGCTCCTCATCAGATCTACTAAGCAGGTGTAAAAGTTTCTCACTGGGTATGATACTATGAGAGAAATAAGGAATTAGGCATTTTGTGGTGTACCATAGTCATGAAAGGGCTCCATCCATTTCAGCAAGTATATATGATCCTCCTTCTGTTTTTCGGATGACTACCATCGATCCGAGGTACCTAGGCTTTGTTTTGTGGTCCAACTCCATATCAACCTTGTTGTTTCGAACAAGTACCAGGTCACCTTTTGCAAACATGAAATTTTTAATCATGTTGTGGAAGTGCTCCTCTAACTTCCGGATGGCGCTGAGGCGAGTCTTGTAGACTTTATCACAGATAATGCTAAGATCTGTAGGCTGTTTCTGTAACTGTCAGGCTCAGTAGGCAATAAGGTCCTGCGTGGTGGTTTCAGCGCTGATTGGCGGGCAAAGGTACGTGGCTTTGGTGATGTCGAGTGGCAAAATCGGTTCTGTGCCATATGTGATGTAGTACGGACTGTATCTGGTTGATGGATGGATAGTGACCCGTTCAGCCCAGAATACTGATGGTGCGACTTGGCTCCACTTGGCAGCATTGCCATTGGCAGCTTTGACAAGTGACTCATGTACATCTCAGTGACTGTGCTCAACTATACCGTTGGCCTGAGAATTATATGGCGATATCCGGATGTGGTTGATGCCATATTGGTGGTGGAGGAATTCGAGCGCGGCTACATAAGGTGTTCCATTGTCAGTGACAATGACTTCAATGGCGCCATGTCGACACAGGATATCTTCGAAGATGAACTTGGCAATTCCCTCAGCTTTTTCTGACCTGAGCATACAATATTCAGGCCATGCGGACAATGAGCATCGTGCCTGCATGATGTAAGTGTATCCTCCTGATGTTGGCATTTTCATGGTATCCATATGTATGATTCTGAAGAGACCTCCGGGCTCTGGTACTGTCAGCGGAATGTGAAGTTGCTGGACATTTCTGATTTGACAGTTATGGCATGAGTGAACATACCACTTGATGCTGTTGTTGAGCGAGGGCCACCAGAATTGATCTTGGATGCATGCACATGTCGCGAAGATGCCTTTGTGTCCCATGTTGTTGTGTGCTTCCCTGATTATTTGTAGCCACTTAGCATCGTCAAAAACAACTAGCTTGTGTTGGCGGTGATCGTCTCGGTACCATAATAGGTCGCCTTGAACGAAAAATCGTTTAACCTTGGTGAGCCATTGGCGGAATCAGTCAGCTGGCATGTTGGCTGGTCATTTCGGGTCCTCAAGGTATTCTTTGATGCTTAGAATGTTGGCATCACGGGCGATCTGCTTGTCAATCCTTGGCAACTTCTCAGAGGTGTCAGCAGTGGTTCCATATGTTGCTGTGATAGGCCGGGGCCTGAAGGTCCAGTTGGCAGATTCGATGCAGAATGTGTTGGCCTCATCAATCCAATCATTGGGGTCAGTTTCATCTTGTGGCTCATCATCCACTGAGGCAGGGCGCCTAGAGAGTCCATCAGTGGGTGTGTGGATCTTGGCGGATACGTGGCACAAGGTGAAGTCAAAGAGTAGGATACCTGCAATCCATCTGTTGATCGTGTTGTTCAGTTGGATGTCTGGGTTGTTAATCATTCCTTTGATGTACTTTGCATCCACTTTGACTATGAGGTTCCAAACACCTATAATGAATATTTTCACATCTTTGAGGGCACGGAAGAGTCCATAGAGTTCAAGTTTTGATTGGGAGTATCGCTGTTCTCGCTCGTTGAAGGTGATGGACCTGTACCGGCTTGGGTAGCACTTCTTGTCATCGCCGATCTGTGACAGCCAATATCCTACAGCATACCATGATGAGTTGACTGCCAGGATAACTTCATTGGATGACTCGTAGTCAAGACCTCAGATGGTGGAGCATTGGATAGCCAGTTGCTTCAGATTTTTGAAGGTGGCGATGTGGTGTGGTGTGAACTTGAACTCGGCATCTTTGCATAGGAGGTTTGAGAGGATCCTGGTGTGCTTGGCGTAGTTTTTGATGTAGATGCGAACAGTGCTGAGAGTTCCTAGGAATCCTCGCACTTCGGTTATGCTTTCAGGAACTGGCCAGTTCTTGATCTTTGATATTCGCATTTCATCAGGGAGTCGTCCTTTGTACATGCATGTGTGTCCGACTATGGTGGCTTCTGGTATGCAGAAGAACAATTTCTTGCCTGAGAATGTGCCTCCGGCGTGTTTGACGCACTGAATTACTCGGTTAATGTTCTGCATGTGTTCCCACATGAAGCGTCGGATGCCTGGGTTCTCTGGGATCGTCTCATAGGTGCCACCGGGCAGCTTGTAGCGTGTCTTCGGACCCTTGTACAGGCAGTCATCAACAAAAGGTTTAGTGATGTGGGGAATCTTGTCTTAAAGGATGAACGTCAGGTCTCTGTGCTGGATCTGCATAGAGTTCGTATATCCCATTGGAATTGACGTGAGTCGGAAGGTGCTGAGTGGTGTTTGGAAGGTAGTCAGGTCTCAAGACTTGGTAGCGAGCCGGCGCTGATCAAAACCGACAAATAGGTCAAACATAGCATAACATGAATGCCCACCAAATGATTTGGTGAGTAGTTCTATGCTTGGCGGTTGTCCTGAATCTTTTATTGTGACAGCATTGAGCGGTTGTAGGTCATGGACAAGGCATAGCAACTTTCCGTCCTTCTTGGTGATGCAAAACCATCGTGATCAGTATGATGAATTTGACAGCTCGTAGACTCTGGAGGCGATTTTGTCTTTGATGATCTTGACAACCTTGTTATATTTGCCAGGCAGAATTGGTATGTTCTTGAGTACCCAGGGCACGTGTTTGATCGTTGGAATTACTACAGGGTCAAAGTAATTGTCGGTGAACTTTCCTTTCTCTTCTTCAGTCCATGCGAAACCTTCTTCATGTATCTGGACAAGGTGGTGGATGAGCTTTTCTTCAGCAGTTAGAAATCTGGTCGGGTTAATATTTTGGGCCTTCATTCATTCCTCAGTGTATCTTGTTCCTGGCGTGAATTCTGGTGGCTGTGTTGGCAGTGTGGGAAGGTCAGTGAGGGGATTGGATGGAATTTGGCAGACTATGCAGAATTTTTCTGGTAGCATGGTGGCAACTGGCTTAATGTGGTTGGCAACTTTCTTATAAGCTAGTGTTTTGGCAGTGGAAGCAAATTAAATTTTGCAGGCAATAGTACTAGTATGTACGTGGTAAGGTAAGAGTAAGTTTCTGCTCATCTTTGGTGCCATCAGCATGTCCCTAAAGTGTCCCTCCGTCAGCTGGTATGGGTTTTCACCTTCTCCAACTGTGTAAACGTGCGGGGTGTCTTTACTCAGCTGAGCAGATTCGGGGGTTGGTGGTTCAGGAGGTGTATAAATGATTGTTGGAGTTAACGAGTGCGTAGTTGATGTAATATTTTGTTTTCTTAATGTAGGTATGTGCAGATCTTTGGTATGAACATGTTTGGTGGTTGGTGGTGTAATATAGGCGTCTTGTCTCTGTGGTGGGGATTCATTGACTATCAAAAACCCGTTTTGGCTGTGCCTCACTTCGTTCTTGGTCACATAATGAGGACCATGGACACGCTGGTCTCGGGACACGTAATTGTGATGTCTTGATGCCTGTCCAGGTAGTCACGTGTGATTGCTGAGAAGAGGGTAAAGAAGGGGTGGCTGAGCAAGACTTTGTAGGGTGTGTCCTTGATGATGTGGGCCTGGATGTTAATGGTTAGGCCTGCAACTGTCATGGTGAGGTTCTTGGTGATACTGAGAGTCATATTTGTCGAGCTGTTAGCAGTTTCCATCATGATCTTTCTTGATGCGGCATACCCTGACCCTGTGCATTCCCACTTGTCCTTCCTGATGACAATTATTTCGGAACCATTGTCAACAACGCATTCACATTGCACCTTGCCTCCGAGAATGCCGTCAATAGCTTGCAGGCTTTGGATTGGCTTGGTAGTCACTAGCAGGACTTCCACAGTGTCTTCCAAGTCGTCAGTTGGCTCGCTGTTGGTTGCTGTGACTTCGTTGCTGGATGTGGAATCCACGCATTTGGTGGTAACCAGTTGATGTAAGTCTTTCTGGACAGCTGGTGATAGCACAACAATGTCCTTAGCCTGCAGGGTCACTGGGAGGCTCAGTAGATGATCTAAAATCTGCCTCGAGGTGGTAGTGTCGTCGATAGGCAAACGGAACTTGTACGTGGGCATGTCCTTTTCTTTTTCCTTTCCTTTCGAAGAGGAGGCGGTGGCTGTGTAGGGTTGGGCAGGCTGTCTGGACTTTGGGGCGAAGGTGGAGGGGGCTTTCTGTTGTTTGGCGGCATACAAGTCTGCAGTGTCAGTAACTTCCAGGAGATTGGTTGATGCAACACACAATTGCTGTGTGTTTGGCTGTGGGTTCTCCTGATGCCATCTGTCGACACGTTCCTTGAACCATTGTCCATAGAACCGGTATGCCATGTAGTTCAGTTTGTCACCATTCGGGAGCTGAATCCTTCCATCGACAATTCTGATCTTACCATCCCTGACGTATTCATCACGGAGGTGGCACCAAGGCATTTGGTGGTCTGGACTTCCACAGAAAATGCAGCCTTTGAAGAATGGTCAGTTTGGCGGCAGTTGTGAAGAGCATTGGGCATATGCAGTGGACTGGGGCGGTAAGGGCATGGGGGCAGGTGGACATGGTGTGGAAGCAGCTAGGAGTGCAAGGATGGGTCAGGAGCTGATTACGAATTGCACAGCGCTGTTCATGTCCTTGAGGCTATAGCCTTCGTCGGGCCTGTCATCCGGGCACTTGATCATTAGCCGAGTAGTGATATCCGGCCTAACTTCAGTGGGGAACACAGACATGTACATAATGCTCACCTCGTGCCTCGTCATGCGGTGCTTTGACACGAGGTAGTTCACTGTTGCTGAAAAGTCTCGATGGTATTCCACCAAGGTAGTCTTGGTGGTAACACCATTGGACTGGTACTTGTCCATGATAGATCGGAGGGTGGCGAGGGTATGTTGTCTGTTGGGCTGTGCTTCCAGATATGCCTCCTGAATAGCCTTCTTGTAATCGTCCCATGTTTGGTCGCCTGCAAGTGCATCCCTGGCAGTGGTCCAAGTCTCAGCCGATTTTTCATCTGTGTAGTAAATTGCCCATTTGATGAGTTCTGCATCGCCAGAGCACTGGCAATCTTCACAGAGCATTTCAACATCCTCAAGGTATCGCTCAAGACCACTGGTGGCGCCCTCGAAGCGAGGAGCCTCCTTGCTGGATCTGATCGGCATGTGCATAGGAGAGGTCGTGTTGGCCATGCTTGATGGGGCTGGTGATGGGGCTGATGGGGCTGGTGATGGAGCTGGTGGTGTCAGGGGCAATGGTGGCAATAGTGGCAATAGGGGTCTGGTTAGTCTGAACAAAGAGTAGTCAAGGGGTTCACTTTTGTCCTGTGGAGTTGATGAGCCGAAAGGGGAAGGTGTCTGTGGTGTAAGGAACGACTCAAGATTGAAAAAGGAAGAGGAATTGGCGGGTGAAGCATCTCGCAATGGGAGGGGAAAGGTTCTGGGCTGAAGATGACTGTCATTGTCTGTTGAGCTAGATGTTTCCTGGTTGGAAGCTGACAGTTTTGGTGGAACTGGTTCTACCTCGACTAGTGGTGGTGGTGGTGTTGGAGGCTTCCAGGGCAACCAAGGTGGTGGAGGATGGTTGGGTTGGCGAGGCATAGACGGTCCTGCCTGCGGCTCTGAGGGCTTTGGCTGGTGTCTAGGTCCTAACTGTGATGCAAACTTGTTGGATGCCTTCTGTGCAGTGGAACAGTTTGGACAAATGACTTAACGATTGACCAAAGAGCCCCTCACAGTGGGCTCCAGTTGAAACAGTATTAGTGAGGCCGACTTGGGGTGTTGTTTGGCCAAAGGGGCAGCTATGGTCGACCGAAGTGTCGCCAAGGCACGAGATGGCACCAAGAGGAGGTGATGAACAAGAGGAACGATGATGAGTCACCAAGTGGTGTGAAACAAGCACGGAGAGGATAGACACGGACAAGGGGTGTAGATTGCGTACCAAACTATGAACAAAGAAGGGTATTTATGCTATCTACCACGAGGCTTACCTGCAACGAAGCTCCTGCACCGAGTCCTGTGGTCCATGCACATCCTATTGTCCTTTGCCAAGTCAAATATGGCTCATACGGCGGGGTTGTCCCTTGGCTGTCATTCTGATGCGTGTTGGTGTGAAGGTTTGATGCCTTGGCGATACCTGATGTGCTGACAGTGCTGTGGATTGGCTGCTCAGTCCATTCGGCTCTCGGTTCCAATGTAGCCAGAACTGGCACATTACATCGATTCTCAATGCCTTGCGAATTTCTTGGAAGACCTTTGCTGCAAATTGGGGACCTCGGTCAGAGATGAGGATATCAGGAAGTCCAAATCGTTTAAAGATTTCAGAAATATAGATGTCTGCTGTTCTGAGGGTGTCAATAGTTTTCTTACAGGGTGTGAAAATTACCCCCTTCGTAAGACCATGGTCCACCATGACCAGGATAGAATCAAAGCCATCTGAAATGGGTAGATCTGTGATGAAATTGAGTGTGACTTGCTGGAAAGGGCAGGTAGATTTAGACGGAATTGGATATAATGCTGGAGCATTTGGATGAGTATTGACTTTCATTTGTTGACATAGGGCGCAGCCCTTGACCCATTGTCTAGTTTGTCTAGCCATCCCTGGCCACCAGTAGTCACGCTTCAACAGTTCTAATGTTTTAAATCGACCAGGATGTCCAGATGAAGGTGTTTCATGGGTGTCTTTAATTAGTGATGTGTGAAGATTTGCTTGATCAGGTACATAAGTCTTCCCTTGATAGTAGATAATGCCATTGATGTGCGTCCAATCTTGTAGTTTGGATTTAATTGGCAGAGCACGATGTGTTTGAGTTACTTCAACCAAAATGTGACCAAAATCATCAGTTGCCATCGCTTTCTTAATGTCATTGGCTAAATTGTCATTAATGAGCCTAATGAACTGCTCTGCAGGGAGGACCACTATGTCATCTTGTTGTTCTGAATTTCCCATGTGATTAGGTCTGCAGGAGAGCGCATCAGCCTCAAACATTTTTGTCCCAGGTACATGCTCAATCCTCAGGTCGAATTCTGATAAAAACGATGACCATCATGCTTGTTGAGGGGTGAGTCTTTGGGCAGTTCAATAGTATGACAAATATTTGTGATCACAATGGATAGTCAATGTATGAGGTGAACCATGAAGGAGATGTCTCCATGTCACTAATCCTTTAATGATTGCTAATAATTCTCGATCATAGATATGATAATTTTCTTCTGTTGGCATTAGGGTGTGTGAAATAAATCCACAAGGATGGAGTGCTCCATTTGTATCCGCTTGTTTTAATACTGCTCCTATTGCCTTATTTGATGCATCCATTTGCAAGATGAATGGTTTAGATGGGTCTGGCATTTGTAATACAGGCATGGAGGCGAAGCAGGACTTGAGGGTGTCGAAGGCGGTTTGTTGTTCTGTGGTCCATGTAAATTCTTCTGTTTTCTTTGTTAAGTTGGTTAGGGGTTTTGCCAATAAAACAACAATAAAAGTTTCCAAATCCTAGGAAAGATCATACTTGTTTAACAGTAGTTGGTGTAGGCCACTCTGCAATTCCAGTGAGTTTGACTGGGTCCATTTGTATATGTCTGGGTGTGATGATCATTCCTAGAAACTCAACTTCTTGTACACTGAATTTCCATTTTTCCAATTTCAGGAATAGATTGTTTTCCTGTAATCAAATGAATATGCATTTTGTGCGATCTTCTAATTCCTTTGTTGTGTTTGCACAGATTAGAATATTGTCCATGTAAATGACTAGCCATCCCTTGTTTATCATATCTTGAAGTATTTTGTCATCATGGTTTGAAATGTCGAAGGTGAATTACAGAGTCCAAAGAACATGACAGTTGGTTCATATAGTCCTCGATTGGTGATGAATGCGGCTTTCCATTCATCTCCTTCTTTGATGTGAACGTTGTTGTACCCCCATTGGAGGTCTAATTTTGTAAAATATTGGGCACCAGCTAGTTTCGTCATTAAGTCGGATACCAGTGGTAGAGGGTATGCATTCTTGATTGTCCATTCATTTAAATAATGGTAATCTTGGCATGGTTGCAGTGCCCTGCTTTCTTTCTTAGAAACAAAGAAGAATGGTGATGCTTGGGGGGATTTTGACAGTCTGATATATTTTTTTCCTAGTTGTTCCTCAATCCATTTGTCAAGTGATGATTGTTCTTTCAGTGATAATGGGTATATCTTGCTAACTTTTGGTGAGAAACCCTGTTTTAACTCAATGGCATGGTCCCATAATCAACTAGAAGGGAAGCGCTCTGATGCTGCTATTTCAAATACTGATTCCCAGTGTTTATAGATATCTGGGAGTATAGTTGGTGGGTCTTTGTTTATCTTCTGATGTTCTAGCACTTGTGAGGTAGATGTTTTTACTCTGATCCAGTATTCGTCTTCTCCCCATTGTTTAGTGTCAAGCGCCATCTGCCATATTGTTTTTGGTCTCTTTCTTCATTAATAAAATGAAATCATCTATTCTCCAATCATTGTTGGATTATTTCCAGCCAAGGTATCCAAGTATTAACTTCTGATCACTGTTTAGTGAAAGGAATCGATTACTGTGTTTTTTGCCTTCAATCGAGTAATGGATTAGGACATAAGGCGTGATCATCCATTAAGATTAATGTTCCAATTGGTGTTTCAAACTTTAATTGGTTGTTAAGTTTTTTCTTGATTAAGTTAGTGTTATTCTGTATCAATGAAGTTTCCTCAGCTCACAATCGATTAGAGGCAGAAGTTTCAGCAGGTAGGTTGGTGATTGAACAGTAATAGAAATTCGTTTGTTATTGTTTGATTTACTATACCAGAGTCAAGTGCTAACTGTTTCAAGTCATTGTTATGGAGGATCACTGCTGTCTGATTCCTCTGGATTAAAAACCCTCTTCTTCAAGCTGATTAAACATATCCAAGTGTTCACTGCTGGGCATTGCTTTGATCATTTGCTCTGATCTCTTTGGCATTCAGATTCCGGTCCTCACTTCTTTGGTGACTGATCAGATGTTTGTTTTGAAATAGAAGTGGATGGGACTGATTTTACGTTTAGGGCAATCCCTGGAGATGTGTCTTGTGTCCACATCTGAACACTTCCCCATCTTCCTGATCTCTTTCCTGTCGTCACTAAGCTGGCCAAAGGGGAGGGGGCGCTGATGGTTCCTAGTAGATCCAGATCAGTTCTGTTTCGGTTAAATTAAGGACATGTCCCAGATCCAGTTCGTTTTGCATGAGCCCACATCGTTCCCATGCATTATGGAGGTTTTCTGCTTTGACATAGATGCCTGTCAATAGGAGTGTATCCTGCTAGGCCCTTGAGAACCTTTCAGCGATGCTGTGAGGTAATCTTAATGAGGCTTGTATTGTGCAGTAATCTGTGAGTCCAGACACCTATGTCAACTCGAAACTTAATATATAGGCAGGGGATTTCGCTCGACTCTTGAGGTTGCTAAATTATCAGGGCCCTGACGCGCTGTTACTTCTCCCCATCAGTGAGAACCCCTTGGAAGGCAGGGTAGTCCTTCCAGTCTAATCTGGTTTCGCCATTTAATTCATCCTGAATAATTGCCTTCCAGTCATTTAATTCTGGTCCAAGACAGGCAAGGGTATATCTGATCTTTTTCTCGTGTTTCCCTTCATAGTTGTGGGGATTTAATTTGAAGAGGTCCTCAAGTGAATCAATGAAGGCGTGTGCCTCAACTCTTTTTCCTGTGAATACTGTAATTGGTTGTGGTTTAATATCTCCTTTCAGAGCAGTGGTTTCAGTTGCCATTCCTGGTTCAGTTTTCGGGGGTTCAGGGTCCTTTGGTGCTTGTTCTGGTTCTAACTTGTATTCGATCTGTTTCTTCTCCTTGTATTCTTCCCAAAGCAATGCAAATTCCGGAGTGAATGGAGTATATTTGTCTTCAATATCAAAATTGTATGCATAACAGAACTTTCCCACCAGGTTCGTTCTGGTTCTTTGGTAGGGGCAAAGTGTAATTGTTTTGGTATATCTCTGCTTTCATTTATCCACTGTATCCAAAGGTCTGCTGGTAGTGCATCATAATAGTCTCCTTCCTGTTCTTCTCCTTCGAAGAGTTCACTGGGTACTGGCGGGTTCTGTTTCCTAGTTCCTGCAGGATACATAGCACCAACCTTCTCTGGTGGTCAATGGATAAACTTCTTGTTTATCTAGATAGTATTTCTGTCTAAAAAGAACAGATCTGTTTGGGGGCCTCAGATTAGAGGTTCGGGTTTCAATGGTGTATTAATTCAGTCCCTCGCTTGGAGGTTCGTTCAATGTGTGGGTGCTAGTGTAGATACACTGAGCGAGTCATGAGTTCCAATTTGTGTTAAGATCGATGTCCTCGGCATGATTCGTTCTGAGTTGACAGTGACAAACAGAGTCTCGGTCTGTTCCCAGTCTACTGGACAAGAGTTCCAATGTCTAGTCTGATGATGACAAAGGCCAAGAAGAGAACGAGTGTGATGATGAGGAGAGGAGCACTTGAGATCATTCAGAATGACAAGGGCAAGATTCGATTAAATTGGAACTAAGGAAAAGGACAATACATGAGGGTTTATATACTTTTAGAGAATGATAGAGACAGAAAAGGAAGAGAAGCTGTAACGACCTGAGAAAGGAAATATGAAGGTAGTTACGAAAGGAAGAGGCTGTCCATGTGCAGTAGGTATGAGTCATAAAGGTAAAAATAAGAATAGTCCTACAGATTACATTGCAATCGTAACATAGCATATAACAAGGGATGGGTATCGAGAGAGAGCAAGATTGTATGTAACCCTAAGCTAAGGTATACCAGTCTAGCTGCATCACGGTGTGTCAACCTTTTTGCAAAGTGCTGTAAAAAACCTCCCACATGCCCAAAAGGTTGAGCACAACAAACAAATCGCACTAAGGAACTCCCAGCACACTTGGGGATGTGCATATAGACAACAAAACCCCCAGCACTCGCTGGAGGGGGAGAGATATTCATCTGATGAGTTGCTCATCACCCTTTCAGGTGCTGAACATGACCCTCCTTCGGCCTCCCAGCAGGCCAAAGACTTTGTCACTTTGATGTCACCTAGCTCAGCCACAGCATGGTTCCAAAAAATGATCCCAAAGTGCACCCGCAGCCAAACTGAATCTGACAATGATACTGGAGCCAACCATGATGCCATCCAAAGGGCTAAGCACCACACTGCGGCCCGCAGGGAAGAGGTGAACATAGCCCTGGATGAAACTCTCACCCCCAGTTTCCATAGCATTCACTACACCCTCCATGTCAGCAATGTCTATATGCCACTCTCATTGTTCACTAACAACAACCTCAGAATCTCAGGCAAGCAAGCTAGGGTACTTGACACTAGTAGCTTTGACAAAAAATATGGACCCAAGCAAGAGCTCTCCCATCCATGATGGGCCAAGGCCACTAACAACTTTGTCAAGTTCACAGAGTCCTTGGGCGACAAAGACTGGTCCAACTGCTGGCTCCAACATTTCCAATACCTTAACTCCTGAGAGGACACAGTCGAAAATTTCGAAGTGATCAGATATGTTGATATTAAGCTGAGGAAAGATTACTGTGCTAGCCCATTCAAGTTCAACTTACCTTTTTACAATGACAAGGTCAAGTCGGCCATCAGCCACATAGAGTTTGAAAAGCTCAAAAGCACCCAAGGTCAGGACAGGGTGGTGGTCCCTCCCCAGCGCTCCAGCCCCTTCCGCTTCAAGTCATTCTCAGGCATCCAACCCTCCTCATCTGGTGGCAGGCCCTTTCAATCTCACACCAGTGGAGACCCTTCTTCCTCTGTGTGCATCATTTGCACCAAGAAGGGCCACATTTTTAACGCCTGCTTGTCAACCACTTTTGAAGATGGGAAGCCCCTCTTCTCGAAAGCAGACAAAGGGAACCTCATTTTGGTCAAAGGGAAAACCAACATCTGTCGCAGTTGGAACATCAGAGGGCCTAATTCTACAGCCTGCTCTGGCCCCAGTCATAACCAAGACAAATGTGCCCACATCTGCCCATTCTGTGGAGAAAAAACCCACCACACATTCTCGTGGACCTGTCACCATGACCCCTCTAAATCAGGCTCGCAGAACTGATGCCGCATATGTTGACATCCTTCCATCAGTTTTTCAGCACATTCCCATCCTTGGCAGATCCCCTTTCCACGAGAGCATTATTTCCTGCATCATTACTCCATACAACCCTGATGCCTTTAAGTCCTTCCTCAACAAGCATAACTTGAATGACACATACCCTTTCCTCACTCACAACCTCAGATACGGTTTTCTGCTGGGTGAATTCCTGGACCTCACCAACCATGTAATCTTCCCTTTCCACAACTCATCTCAAGACTACCAAGTAGAAATCAATGCTTACTTGGAAGAAGAGGTGTCCACTGGCAGAATGAGTGGCCCCTTCTCCAAGGACAAAACCACCCTCATTCTTAATGGGCCTTTTCAATGCTCACCTTTTGTTGTTGAAGTCCAGCAGGACAAACTCCGAATCCTCCAAAGGGGATAAGCACCACATTTCAGTCAACTCATTCATTGACTCTGGAAAATTTCCTACCTGCTTCGGCTCAACCACGGAAATGGCCGAAATCATAAGTTCTCATACTTTATATGCTGTACCCATTCTTCCCCATGAACTGTTCCTACTTTTCTCCTGGGGCATACTCCCACTGTCTCGAGCCTCTTCAACAGCCACTTCTTACCCATCTTACCCTTGATTTTCAAACCTACCTTCATAACTGTTACAACCCATGTGAACATTTTCAT
Source organism: Amanita phalloides (assembly GCA_032173475.1). Taxonomy (NCBI): domain Eukaryota; kingdom Fungi; phylum Basidiomycota; class Agaricomycetes; order Agaricales; family Amanitaceae; genus Amanita; species Amanita phalloides. The sequence continues at coordinate 3,900 of JAENRT010000049.1, read as the reverse complement.
TTTCTTATGTCAGCACCTTCCTTTTCTGAACCACCTATGCATCGCCACTTCATCTCTATGATTATGCAATGTCACCACTCACATAAGCATGACCCTTTTTACCTATGCCATATGCTTACCATCGTTTTGTTCCTATGACATCACTATGATATCATTCTCTAACATGTTCATTACCTTTTACAGACAGTAGGGTCATGTATAAATATGAGAGTTTCGCTTAGGTCGAACCTTAAGTTCGACTTAGCTTGTAATACACAAGTTACATCTCTGGGAACTCCTAGTTCTGGTGAGATTGTCAAAGTCATTGTTCAAGTGCTCTCATCCACCTCACTCGTCTCAAAGCCTGAGTCTCCTTCATCAGACTTAGTGCTGTCTACTCAATCACGTTCCACCTGTTACGATTGCAACGTAATGTCTTGTACTATTCTTATCCTTACCTTTATTACTCATACCTACTGCGCATGGACAGCCTCTTCTTTTCGTAACTACCTTCATATTTCCTTTCCCAGGTCGTTACAGCTTCTCTTCCCTTTTTTGTCTCTATTTGTTTTCTAAAACATATATAAACCCTCATGTACCATCTTCTTCTTTAGTTCCAATTTAATCGAATCTTGCCCTTGTCATTCTGAACGATCTCAAGTGCTCCTCTCCTCATTGTCACACTCATTCTCTTCTTGGCCTTCATCATCATCAGACTAGACATTGGAACTCTTGTCCAGTAGACTGGGAACAGACTGAGACTCTGTTTGTCACTGTCAACTCAGAATGAATCACGCTGAGGACATCAGTCTTAACACAAATTGGAACTCACAACTTGCTCAGTGTATCTACACTAGCACCCACACATCCAACAAACCTCCAAGCAAGGGACTGAATTAATACACCATTGAAACCCAAACCTCTAATCTGAGGCCCCCAAATGGATCTGTTCTTTTTAGACAGAAATACTATCTAGATAAACAAGAAGTTTATCCATTGACCACTGGAGAAGGTTGGCGCTATTTATCAGGAACTAGGAAACAGAACCTGCCAGTACCCAGTGAACTCTTTGAAGGAGAAGAACGGGAAGGAGACTATTATGACACACTACCAGCAGACCTTTGGATACAGTGGATAAACAAAGGCAGAGATATACCGAAACAATTACACTTTGCCCCTACTGAAGAACCAGAACGAACCTGGTGGGAAAAGTTCTGTTACGCATACAATTTTGATATTGAAGATGAATACACTGTGTTCACTCTGGAATTTGCATTGCTTTGGGAAGAATACAAGGAGAAGAAACAGATTGAATACGAGTTAGAACCAGAACAAGACCCTGAAACCCTGAAAACCAAACCAGCAATGGCAACTGAAACTGCTGCTTCAAAAGGAGATATTAAACCACAACCGATTACAGTATTCACAGGGAAAAGAATTGAGGCACGTGCCTTTATTGATTTGCTTGAGGACCTCTTCGAATTAAATCCCCACAACTATGAAGGGAAACACAAGAAAAAGATCAGATATACCCTTGCCTGTCTTGGACCAGAATTAAATGACTGGAAGGCCATTATTCAGGATGAATTAAACAGCGAAACCGGATTAGACTGGAAGGACTACCCTGCCTTCACAAGGAGATTCCTCACCGATTGGGGAGAAGTAAACAGCGCAGTCAGGGCCCTGAATAATTTAGCCAACCTCAGAGTCGGAGGCGAAATCACCATCCCTGAATATATTTGAAAGTTTCGAGTTGACATAGGAATGTCTGGACTCACAGGATTAACTGCACAATTACAAGCCTTCATTAAAGGATTACCTCACAGCATCACTGAAAAGGTTCTTGAGGGCCTACACTACTATGACAGATGTCTATGTCAAAGCAGAAAACCTCCATAATGCATGGGAAACGATGTGGCTCATTGCAAAACGAACTGGATCTGGGACATGTCCTAATTTTAACCGAAACATGAACTGATCTGGATCTACTAGAACCATCAGCGCCCTCCCCTTTGGACAGCTTAGTGACGAACAGAAAGAAGAATACAGGAAGACAGGGAAGTGTTTCAGATGTGGAACACAAGGACACATCTCCAGGGATTGCCCTAAACGTAAAAATCAGTCCCCATCAACTTCCTCATTTCAAAACAAAAACATCTGATCAGTCACTGAAGAAGCAAAGGAACCGGAATCTGATGCAAAGAAGATCAGAGCAATGATCAAAGCAATGCCCAGCAGTGAATGCTTGGATATGTTTTGTTAAGATCGATGTCCTTGGCATGATTCGTTCTAAGTTGACAGTGACAAACAGAGTCTCGGTCTGTACCCAGTCTACTGGACAAGAGTTCCAAACATCTGGTCTGATGATGACAAAGGCCAAGAAGAGAATGAGCGCGACGATGAGGAGAGGAGCACTTGAGATCGTTCAGAATGATGAGGGCAAGATTTGATTAAATTGGAACTAAAGAAAAGGATGGTACATGGGAGTTTATATACGTTTTAGAAAACACATAGAGACAAAAAGGGAAGGGAAGCTGTAACGACCTGAGAAAGGAAATGTGAAGGTAATTACGAAAAGAAGAGGCTGTCCATGCGCAGTAGATATGAGTAATAAAGATAAAGATAGAAATAGTACAAGACATTACATTGCAATTGTAACATTACCCCCTTTGTATGCGAGAAGTCACCAACTTCTACCAGCTGGAGGATGTCCATCTGTGGTCCTGTCGAGACTCCAGCCATTTGGCGATGTTGTCGATGTCTTTGACTGCCATTTCGACTCGCCATTGAAGGGTTTCAATTGACCTTTTTAACTGCCATGCTTGTTCGAGTGTGGCATCTCGTTCGTCATAGGAGAGGAGGTGGGGGTCGGTGTGGAGTGTCAGGGTGGTGTAAACATCGAGGGGTTCAGTGAATAGATGATATTGGAGGATGAGGAGGGCGAGGGAGTTGCTGACATTTTTGAGGGCGTATTTTGAGGCCGGATGACAACGGGGTGGGTGAGCTGGGCGACAGGGGTAGCAAGTTCGACGGGGTGGACGTGGAGATCCTCATCCTCAATGGTGGTGGTGGTGGTGGTCACGAAGACCTCGAGGGTCTGGTCCTTGCTGTAGGCAGTGAGGGAAGGGTTGACGTGCCAGTGGGCGCTGGCAAGAAAGATGACGGTGAGGACATAGAGGATGGCGATGAGGGACAACATTTTTTTTTTCTTTGTGGTGAATTTGTTAGGACTGAGCTGGGATTGGGTATTCTTTTATAGTGGTAAACTCTGGTCTTGGTGTCAGATGCTGAGAATTCAATTTTACATGAATAGAAAATCCTCCCATGGATCAGGGTCTGATCTATCATTCATTGCCGCTTTGTCTAGTTCCTTAGTGAGGGTACGGAGTAATTCCGCATCCAGGATCATTGATCTGAGGGTTTCCTGATGTGTGGGAATTGACGGGTTCCTGAAGACGACCTTTTGAGGAAACAAGTAATAGAGCTATCTGGCCTTGAAGACATTGTCCTCCCTTCTTGTGAAGTCTTGATAACTTAACCAGTTATCAATGGTAATAGCAGCATTCAGTATTCGCCAGATCTCATCATGTTTCTGGTTTCAAACTAGGGTCAACCAGATGGGTGGAGCGTTTAGTTGATGGCGTTTCTTAGGGCATGTGGATATTCGGGGTCCATGTTTGATACAAACAATACGATGAACTGATGGTGTTCTAGTAAAATGAGAATGTTGTCTTCGAAGGGAATGATGAGAGCATGGGTCCAGGAAAAATACATGATGCAGATTCCCACAGTTCTTTTGGTTGATAGCATAATGAGAGTGGGGGGTGGCATGTCATTTGTTTATGAGATGGGTTTGCTTCAAGTATCTATGGTTGAAATAACATGTCATGAAGGTGTTTTACAACTGTCTTATCTCCTCCT
>JAENRT010000048.1:9016-117253 GCA_032173475.1 Amanita phalloides | reverse complement strand
CCACGCACTATCCTCAATGGAGATGAAATGCAAGTAGTAGTTCAGACTCTCACTGAACTTGACTCTACTGTGCCGCTTATGATGAGGACCCCTCTCACAATGAGACAACCAGAAGGATCCACATCCTCCGCTATACCCATCAACCCTCCGATCGTTTTCACATCAGTCAACCCTACTACTCCACCAAGACAGAGAGGAAACATGCCCACAATGCCACAGGCACCACGAAAACAACCATGCCACCCTCAATGCATGATCTGCAACTCTCGAGGACATTTGACATCACAGCACGTCCCTAGCCAAGTAATCCTCCCTAGACCCATCAGCAATGGAACCGTTGATGCCAGATCAACCCCTGGACCATCAGCACACCTTGAATGTCAGCAACTGCCTCACCCTTTGTGCCCACCTCCTACTCACCCATGCACAACCCGCCAAATGCACCAAGGTTATCAGCAGGGAACCTGCCCTGGAACAGTTACCTTTGATAATGACGACGAACACCATGCTTGGTTAATAACTGAAATCGCCCAGACAGTGATGACAAAGAATTCCACCTTGGAAAACCAGCTTGGTGGACTGAAACCAAATTTAATAATGTTGAGTAAGCCCTCAACTTTGTTCTCATTTTGTATTATATCAAATTAGTACTTGTGGACAAGTTCTCTTAAGGAGAGCTAGTGTTACAACCCATGTGAACATTTTTATTTTCTTATGTCAGCACCTTCCTTTCTTGACTACCTATGCATCACCACTTCATCTCCACAATTATGCAATGTCACCACTCACATAAGCATGACCCTTTTTACCTATGCCATATGCTTACCATCGTTTCGTTTCTATGACATCGCTATGATATCACTAATGATGCATTATGATCTCATAGCCATGATATCATTCTCTAACATGTTCATTACCTTTTACAAACAGTAGGTTCATGTATAAATACGAGAGTTTGTCTTAGGTCGAACCTTAAGTTTGACTTAGCTTGTAATACACAAGTTACATCTCTGGAAACTCCTAGTTCTGGTGAGATTGTCAAAGTCGTTGTTCAAGTGCTCTCATCCGCCTCACTCGTCTCAAGCCTGAGTCTCCTTCATCGGACTTAGTGCTGTCTACTCAATCGTGTTTCGCCAGACTTTACATTGTTATTGTCTCAGACAATCCTCGTGGCATAACATCATTGATTAGATTGGACGATGACTCGTCATCATAACAGCTTCATCTTCTATACAGACTTCTTTTCCTTCAGAATAATAGGTCCAACATGATCTAGATTTGTTGAATGCAACTTCTACTCCTTTGAGATAGTAGAGATTCTGGAATTTATGAGATCTGTTGGGTGGGCAGTTCTCTTTCTGTGGTGTCCAGAAATTACTGGGTGCAATGAAGGAATCATCTGATCTGTATTTCCAGATCTGATTGTGGGTGTCCTTGTAGATTTGAAGTCCATTGAGGAAGTACTGTCCTTCCCTCTAGTAGCTTTATTGGGTGGTGGAGCTCCTCAGGTGAATACTCCTGAAATCTTGAATAGGGTCCAGTTACCAACCAGTCTGGGAAGTTCAATGGTTGTGTGCTAATGAGCTGGTACTCAAGCTGTCTTGGTAAGTTCAACTTAAATTGTTATGATGATGAGTCATCATCCAATCTAATCAATGATGTAATGCCACAAGGATTGTCCAAGACAATAACAAGATAGAGCCTGGTGAAACATGATTGAGTAGACAGTGCTAAGTCTGACAAAAGAGACTCAGGCTTGAGACAATGATGAGCCTTGCTCAGTTCTGACTGGAGCAGTATTAGGTAATGGATTAGTAAGCTGGTGATTTAGCAGTTACATGTCACCTCGTCACAATAATAATGTAGCCCTCTCCCCTTGTAATCACTTTGTTTTCCATCTCATTCCTCTTGTTTTCTCCCTCCCTTTCCTCTCAGACAGTGTCCCAACCACTTCCTCATCGTCACGCCGTCACTCCGTCACACAGTGCACGCTGAACGGATTGCTGAAAGTGCCCACAGTGCCCAGCAGGGTGCTGGAACCTTCCAATGGACTCACAAAACAAATCCCTCAGTCCTACCACAGGCTGGGGTGATGTTCAACAATGAGTGAGGTGGATGAGAGTGCTTGAACAACAACTTTGACAATCTCACCAGAACTAGGAGTTCCCAGAGATGTTAACTTGTGTATTTACAAGCTAAGTCAAACTTAAGGTTTGACCTAAGACAAACTCTAGTATTTATACCTAAACCTACTGTCTGTAAAAGGTAAGGAAGGTGCTAGAGAATGATATCATAGCAACATCATAGAAATGAAAACAAAGGTAAGCATATGTCATAGATGAAAAGGGTCATGCTTATGTGAGTGGTGACATTGCATAATCATAGAAAAACAGTGGTGATGCATAGGTGTTCAAGAAAGGAAGGTGCTGACATAAAGAAAATAAAAATGTTCACATAGGTTGTAACACATGACAACAAACATCTCATATTTTAACATCTGATCAGAATTTACATAGCACACTCAACATATCTTGATTTAGATTTCAAACTCCTCCCTCACTCCTCCCTCACTCTTGCTGACACATCTAATTGCACATTGTTAGGCATGCTTTTAGGCAAAAACAAACTACATGTACCTGTTTGCATATGGTCAGAAGTGTGGATCTTCTGCTGCAATTGATTCAAATGTTTTTCAAATCTCAAAGCTGTTGGATGGTGAATTCCCATGACTTGGTGGATTGACTTAAGAGTAGTGCTGAGCATAGACTCTGCCTCAATCAACCTGTTCTGGGACATGTACATGATTGCTAAATTGGCCATAGTAGTAAGAGTGTGTGGGTGGTCTGATCCAAGATTTGCCTTTCTTGCCTTCACCACTTCCAGCTGCAGAGTCTCTGCTTCATTCCATCTTCCCTGATAACTGTATGTCAATGCCAAATTGTGTATGCTGGTGAGAGTGTCTTGGTGGTCTGATCCTTGCTTTGCCTTTCTTGCTTTCACCACTTCCAGCTGCAGTGTCTCTGCTTCATTCCATCTTCCCTGGTTACTGTATGTCAATGCCAAATTGTTTATGCTGGTGAGAGTATGTGGGTGGTCTGATCCTTGCTTTTCCTTTCTTGCCTTCACCACATCCAGCTGCAGCTTCTCTGCTTCATTCCATCTTCCCTGTGATAACTGTATGTCAATGCCCAAATGTGTATGCTGTGAGAGTGTCTGGTGGTGGTCTGATCCTTGCTTTGCCTTTCTTGCTTTCACCACTTCCAGCTGCAGTGTCTCTGCTTCATTCCATCTTCCCTGGTTACTGTATGTCAATGCCAAATTGTGTATGCTGATGAGAGTATGTGGGTGGTCTGATCCTTGCTTTGCCTTTCTTGCCTTCACCACTTCCAGCTGCAGTGTCTCTGCTTCATTCCATCTTCCCTGATTATTGTATGTCAATCCCAAGGTGTGTATGCTGCTCAGAGTGTCTGGGTGGTCTGATCCTTGCTTTGCCTTTCTTGCCTTCACCACTTCCAGCTGCAGTGTCTCTGCTTCATTCCATCTTCCCTGATAACTGTATGTCAATGCCAAACTGTGTATGCTGGTGAGAGTGTCTGGGTGGTCTGATCCTTGCTTTGCCTTTCTTGCTTTCACCACTTCCAGCTGCAGAGTCTCTGCTTCATTCCATCTTCCCTGATTACAGTATGTCGATGCCAATTGGTTCATGCTGGTGAGAGTGTCTGGGTGCTCTGATCCAAGCTTTGCCTTTCTGGCCTTCACCACTTCCAGATGCAGTGTCTCTGCTTCATTCCATCTTCCCTGATTATTGTATGTCAATGCCAAATTGTGTATGCTGGCGAGAGTATGTGGGTGGTCTGATCCTTGCTTTGCCTTTCTTGCCTTCACCACTTCCAGCTGCAGTGTCTCTGCTTCATTCCATCTTCCCTGATTATTGTATGTAAATCCCAAGGTGTGTATGCTGCTCAGAGTGTCTGGGTGGTCTGATCCTTGCTTTGCCTTCCTTGCCTTCACCACTTCCAGCTGCAGTGTCTCTGCTTCATTCCATCTTCCCTGATTATTGTATGTCAATGCCAAATTGTGTATGCTGGTGAGAGTATGTGGGTGGTCTGATCCTTGCTTTGCCTTTCTTGCCTTCACCACTTCCAGCTGCAGTGTCTCTGCTTCATTCCATCTTCCCTGCTTATTGTATGTCAATCCCAAGGTGTGTATGCTGCTCAGAGTGTCTGGGTGGTCTGATCCTTGCTTTGCCTTTCTTGCTTTCACCACTTCCAACTGCAGTGTCTCTGCTTCATTCCATCTTCCCTGATTACTGTATGTCAATGCCAATTGGTTCATGCTGGTGAGAGTGTCTGGGTGGTCTGATCCAAGATTTGCCTTTCTTGCCATCACCACATCCACCCACAGCTTCTCTGCTTCATTCCATTTGCCAATTTGATCAAAGACACATGCAAATCTCTCATGCTCATCATCATAGTACACTGATTTCATGTTCTTCTCAATTCCATACTGATGATTTGACTCAATATGTGGAGCAAGCAGCTGATAAAATGAATGATTGTCCAGCAAATAGTTGTGCTCTATAGAACATGATAGCAATGCCCTTGCTTTCCAGTAGCAGGTGACAATCTTACTTTTTGATATCCTATCCCTACTCCATGAATGAACCAATGGATGTATAAAGTACTGTGTATTCTTGCTTCTAATCAATGAAAATGAGACAAGGATGTGAATGCCATCCAAGAATTGCACTCTGTCCCATTTATCATCTTCACCCAAAAACAAAGTTTTGGAATCTAATAGTGCTGCTGACAGTGGAAGAGGAGATTTTTTCCTGTTTTTCAAGTCTCTCTTTAAATAATTTTCAGCAGCATTCTTGAATAATGCTTCTGGTATATTGGCATGGTGTAGAAATGCACAAACATGCATCAGAGTGATAGCACTCTGTGCTGCAACTGCTGATTCTGTGTTTCTTGCAGCCCTAGTCTCAATCTCCTGCATAGATATTTCCCAAGTTCCATATGTTGAAGTTCCATAGTTAGATGCTCCCTTGAATTTGTCACCAGACATCAATCTTTTCTGGTACTTGGAGTACATGTCCAGATAATCCTCAATGCTACAACCACATGTTTGAATATATGACCAAGCTTGATCAAGGGCAAGTGGAATGCCACCCATTTTTAAAACAAGCTGTCTGGTTGACTGCCTGGCATCATTTGTTGACCCATCCTGTGAGGATGACCCCAGCAACAGTGAAATAGCCTCATTCTCTCCCATTTCAAGCACTTCTAATGAGTTCTTTGCCAATGTGATTCTCTGTAATGCAGGATTTCTGCTTGTTATCAATATATTGCCAGTGTTTCCTGATGGAAGATATTTTTCAACAATTTCATACCCTCCATCTGCATTATCATACACAATGAGCCAGTTGGCTCTCTGAGAAATCCATTTGAGAGCCAAAGAAGCTGAATCTGCTGTTGCACCTGAAGTGACCTTATGTGAATGAGCAATCTGTTTCAGGGCAAGGTCAATAGTCTCTTCAGAGGAAGCATCAATCCAGAATATCTCAGAAAACCTAGGACATTCAACTATCACAAAGGCCAAGCAGAGTGGCAAACTCACAATTGGGTATTCTGCTCAATGAATTTGAGGCAGATCTGAGTCTTTCCTATGCCTCCTATGCCATATAGAAGAAATGAGGTCCTCTGCCCTACTTCACTTTTCCCAAAATGTTCCTTTAACCTGTCAAGGTATTTATCTTGACCTATGAACATAGTACTAGAATGTTTCAAAGGCGGTAAAGGTGGGTAGTATTGAAGCTAATGGAGCCAAACTGATGTTAATGATCTAGAATTGTAATAAAAATGGCACAATTCACAGACAGAAACAAGAACATACTTGATCACCTTGAACTTCTGTGATATCTCGAGCAACTAAAGCAAAATCACGAGCACCAGAAAGGAAACCCGAGTTTGTGTCAGGCCTCCCGGCTTTACTAGCCTTGGCCTACAGGAAAGCAATTAGCATTGAATCCCATCGTAACCCAGTAAATGTTACCAATAGTTTCTTCAGCATGGGTACGTCGTGGTCAAAAGGAAAGGCAGAGAGTAACGGATGTCACACCAATCATGAGCTTGTACGACAGTTTAGGCCATGCGCTCCGCTTAGAAGGCACATTGCAGTAGAACGGGAAAAGGGACTGGGTGGTGTTGTGAGTCGGTGGAGGCTGTTTTTGAGTGCTCGTCGAAGTGCTTATGCCAGTGATGAATGTAACAATAAATCGGTCAGTACTTCGGTATATTAAGAAGCAGAGCAGAGCATCAGCAGGACGCTCGCCAGAAGGGTTTCTCGATGCAACACCTTGGGCCTGGTGGACGACAGCCATACGAGTCGAGCCTCGAGCTGTTTACACAGAACACAAAGAGCACGAGATTTCCTGTGTTCAACCTATCTGGCATTCACGCCAAACATTCTTCCGCTCCTTGTACAATGGCCAAGGAGTGCATACATACGCCTTGAGAAGACGGGCTGGTGGCGATGGATGGAACGGACGAGGGCGTGTATGCCTCGACCTGGATCATGGCTAACTACTAGCGGTGGTGTAACGGGTGCGTGTATCCCCCTCTCTCTCTCTTCTCTTGTTATGCTTGTGCTGTACTAGAACAGAAACGAGGATCTAGAACTCCAACCGTGCTCCTTCGATGAAGTGTGCCAGCCAAACCGGACGCGATGGAGATGTTCGAGGACCAGCATCTCGATCTGACGTTTACGTATGCCCTACCCAAGCTCGGGAAGATTAGAGGACTGGTTCAGTTGCCATCGCCCGATGGATTGGTTGATCACAGACGATTCACGTTCTCCTCTTTCCTTCTTGCTATTGATTACCCTCGCATTTTGCATTTCTCTTTGCTTTATACCATACTATTCCATGAATTTATGTTTTGCAATTACATCACGTTTTACAAATGCACACAGTATCCTCGGTATACGTACTATCATCAGCCTTGGTGAGCTACAATAGCAAATTCTCCACGTTCTCACCATGTTGACGCGCCCACTCAAAATACTGCCGTTGTTCCAGCGCTGTTACCAGGTCCGTGGCAGTGGCTTCCGGTCCGACGGCTCCCGGCCCCTCTGCTGAGGCTCCTCAGTCATCTGGCATCCCGCTTCATATTGCACCGCCATACCCATTGCCTTGCTACCTGCCTTATTCGGGCGTCTGGTGGCTCTTCAAGCGGCGGATGCAACGCTTTTGCAATGGGCATGCCGGGTTGAAGACCCGTATTCATACCACGAATGTTGAAAATATCACCGACGTATACGATAACGTCAACGCGGCGTTCGGCTTCGAAGGGAAAGATGTTTGATAATACGGCACGGGTGTCTAACGGAATTCGACCCGCTGTGATAATGAGGGTCTCGGGAAGTTCACCGTCGATTAAAAAGTCGTCCCACACTGAGTAAAGTTTGAGAAAACGGTCCCTCCGTTCGAGCTCCTTCGCAATTGTCCGGAAACGGTCCATGGTGGAGATCCCTATGTATGTAGGCGACATAGGAAAGGGTTATGTATCTCGGATAATTGACGATGAAGTGAATAGCCCGAGAATCGTACTCGTTTGCGGGCAGGATGTTTGAGAGAAGATGGGCTGATTTCAAAAACGTTGCGGATGCGAGAAACTCTCGAATCCTTGTAATTAGGCGTCATTGGGGAGATCAAGAAACAAAGGTGTCGATATCCGCAGAGAGGCATTGAGCTTGAAAATTTCAATATCGGTGACTCCTATTGTTATATCTAACTCTTGCTTGATCGCAGCTTTAAGGTTTCTAATATTAGCTCTGTCAGCATTGTCCACAGTAACAGTCAGGACGTCCAAGTTATTGCTAAGAGATATGAAGTTGATGGTACGCGATGTCATGGCAGTGTTGATGGGAGAACACTGAACAGAGCGTGGGAGAATAAATTTGCTCCAAAGTGCGAAGCTATGGACTACAACGAGCGCTGCATACCTTCGTCCATATACAAAAGCAAAATCAACGGTACCATCTGTGATGAAGAAATAGTCTGGGTTAAACAGGTCAGGGGGTCCAGATAGGTGTCCCGTGTTGATTAACGGTCTTGTCAGTGCCCAAATTATGAAACTTGAAGCCACCGGTTAGGCCAATACGGCGAGAAATTTGGGTTGGTTCGTTTGCCGGCCATATCTGCGCTCGCTGACGGGGCATCACTGCACGGTTCGGCTGAATGCGTGAATGAGCGCCATTGTGTCCTTGAGCTGAGTGTACCATCGTCGCTGGGGTGATGGTGCACCTGCTCTATTATTGGCCCAGCTGTACATCATTTATTGATTAGGCAAACATGAGCAATATAGATATTCACCAAACGTCTCTTCACATGGTCAAACTGCTCGCTTTTGTGCACCATCGATGTCTCCTCCCCTTCTGCTAATCTCTGCGTCGAGGCACTCGGGAACCAGTACGGCGTACCTCACTGATAACGGTGCCGCCTGGTTGGTAGAAACCTAGACGCGACAAGCAAGATCCGCTCTACAAGGTGACATAGCGATCCGTGTATCTGAATGCGGTAGACATAGTAATTGCAAACGCAAACCTGGAAGTAGCATAAACCGCTGTCCTCTGAACTAGGCATGCATCTAAAACATACCATTTACAATGATCTTCGAATTGATTTGGGTTACCGTAAAGCAGGTCGACGAGCGTGTTGCATTGAGGACTTCTTGAAACATAATTTGCACGATACCACGAGAAATGATCATCCTACAGCTTAGCAATCGGAATCCATGGACGATTCGAGTAGTTGGCCGAGGGCTTTTCCAAGAGGTCGATGATCTCCTTATAATGTGCGTGTTCATGGCGGAAAGATCACCTGAATAAATTTCAGACAGGGATGACAGGACAACGAGTCGCGACGTACTGTATGAAACTGCCTTGACCACTCCAGGTACTCTTGGCCCATGACATCTTGGATGGAATATCGAATGCTTTGGGGCAAATGACGAGCTCCGGTTGCGGTCCTGATGGGTACGACGAGTATGGTTTCCTGCCCCATACCAGTCACTACGATAACGACCGTCAGCGCGACAGGAATGATTGTATTTGTCGTAAAGTTCAAAGAAAATGTTGGGTTGATACAGCGACGATGTCGAGAGCTTGTACTGAGGGCTTGAGCATTAGCGCATCGGCACAGTACTGCGGCACAACTGTCACATGCCATCATTCTACATAGTGAACGGCGAGTACCACGAATCGAAGTCCGCTCGAGCTTCTCGTATAGTATACGTCAAGCAGGCGTAGCGTGTCGAGCATTTTGTTCACCGCGACAAAAAACGTACGTGATGCTTGTTGGTAAATCACGGGCGCACTTTGAATCGACATCATCTACCAAAAGCGATTCGCAACTTACAAGTACGCCTGCACATGCTCCTGTTTTCAATTCCGCCCCTCGCTTCGTGAGCTCATTGACATTCGATGCTCCCGCTTCTGTAGAGCATTCTTCTGTTTCTATCCTCAAAATCATTGATAACGACCATCTCATGTGGATGAATGCACTCAACTAGCGATTCAAGTCGATTCACGCCATCTCTTTTTCGGCCTTCCTGGCAAGCCAAACATGGTATCAGAGCCGACATGGGGCACAAGCAGCGCGCAGAAAGTTGTGCGTATGATGTGAACAAGGACCATGACCTCCGAGTTTCGGCAAAAAAGTAGAAACGCGAAATGTCCCTGAATTTAGCCCGTTATATGTGAGGTCGACATGGTATTGTCGACACTTGGTCCAGGATTCTCAAGAGGCGCGAGTGGAGGGGGGGAAGAGCATTAACCGGTACCTATACGGGTACGTGTATGTGGACGTGAGAAGATGTCGTTGGCGTGGTGCCGGGAATGGTCATAATAGTGGTCGCGGTAAAGGAAGAAAAGGCTAACCAACAGATCGAATGTCAGTCACGCGCGATCGCAGAACCGTAGCAGAACTGACACAGATATACAAAGATTTATGGCTAACCGTGACAGTTGGTGGGTTGGAGTCGTTATACCTGACAGGTCAAAGCCCTGGGCTCCTGAATCGGGGGAAGACAACTAAGGGACCTTCTCGTCCGTCGTCTAAAGTTATAGCATCACACCATCACTGAAGCAAAGAAATTCCTGGCAACAGCGCCGACAAAACATAGGACCATTGGTTCATAAAGCCATGTAACAAGCCAACGGCCATAGCATCGTACAAAACATCCTTGATTTCTGGATCATGATATGGCGGCACAGGTGCATCTGCATAGAGTGCTTTGACCGTAGCGATCACTTTCACCGAGTGATTCACGGGTAAAGTCTGCACCAATTCTGCGTAAGGATTGGCGTGGATAATGCCGTTACTTGATTTAATCGCCTTCTCTTTCGACCTCAATGCCCTGTCGATGACAATAGGTTGGAGCACTCCTATAGTTTTCAGCACATATTGGCCTGCATCCTCCTCCTCACAGTCCTTTGAGATCGCCCGGTAGATCTGATACGCACAATCATAATCCGATTTGCACGATATCTTGCCAGAACGGATGTCGTTAAACAGAGCCTTTAATCGTCCGTTCTCCCTGTAGTCCGCGCTGGAAAGAGCTTCGGGTAGCGCATCTCTCATCTCCGAGAGGGTGAAGGAGCCGTCAAGTTCCGGGTTACGATCATCAGAACGCTGCGATCTACCATCTGTCCCGATGTGTCGATCTGACGGAGTTACATCATCTCCATCTGCCAATCGGTCTATGAGAGCAATGTATCTGGTTTTAGTCTCGACCACATGTGGATTGCCCAGCTCCATATAACTCTCTAGGACTTTACGCATTATTCCTTTCGAAAGAAATGTAACGGATCCGTTTCTTCTGGCATTGAGCAAGACAATTGTGTTCACATTCTGCGTTTGCCGTTTCGTCAGTTTTACAATTTTGAACTTGACCTGGTCTCGTTGACCAGCGGGGGATGCTCGATGACGAAGTAACTGCTCCATCGTCATACTCTGGCGCCCGCTTGCGTAACGGATTTGTACGCGGTCGAGAGGAATATCGATAAGCGTGCTACGAACAACCATGGGTTTCGAGAGCGGGGAATTTGGACCAATCAAGTTGCACCGAAGAATAAGTGCGATGCGAGGGCCGACGATGAACAATCTGTGCGCATCTGGGATCCAATCCATCGTGCCCTCCCATAGACCGAAGGTATTGTTGCTCATAATGAATTCTGTGCCGGCCGCCGCCTCTACGACGCTAACATAGAAATGGTCTGCCAGGTGGTTGTAATCATGCGCAATAAAATCTTCTGCTGCGACATTGGTCGGCCACGATGTGCCCTCAAGCATCGTGCTGATACCGAATGTTCCGTTCTTCTTCTGGAACTCCGCAGCGCGATTTATGATATCGTTGTGCGGCGTATTGAGAAAGTAGTCAAGGAAATGAAGCCAGACTTCAATTGGATTATCCAGGCCTTTGCTCTCTCGTAAGTGTTTTAAAAATTCCATCCCTGCATTTTCAGGATGTTCTTCGTCAAAGTAGAACGTTTGCTTCCTGTAACACATGATCTGAATAAACTTCCGTAGAGAATCGAGTTCTCTACGTTCAATCTGGAATGAGCCGTCACCAACGCTATCGTGAATCTTTCTAATGACAGTTGCTGCATGGTTTTCCAGAACGGAAAGTTTTTCTTCCAAGTGGTGAGCATTCTCCGGGTTTCTCGCATCCTTGTACAGGTTGGTGATACCATACACCCTGGCGATTGAACGAGTTTCCAATTTTCCGCAGCCGAGGTCATAACAGTAGATCTCTTCTTTCTGTTTCTGACCGCGTCTCTTGCGATTCTTTTTTTGCTGTGGTCTATATCATCGTTAGCCTAAACAAACTGGGCAACAGGGAGAACACACGTCAATGATTCTGGTATTTTGAAAAGACGAAGGATAAATCTCGGGATGTAATGGTGGTATTGGTTCTCAGGTGGCGGCATTGTTCAACGTTCAAAGTGGTCGACTGCCATTTGTCAACGTTTCCATCCTCGTGTGAATCACGTCGCGCGCGCTTGAGCTTATCACTGCAATGAACTTAATTTGATGTTCTAGAATTCTTCCAGTTACTGGGGGTGTTCCACGAACGGACGGCACAGCACTATGGCACGGCTGTCATCCATGTTGAAGATTCCTCAGCAGAGCATATTGACTGGCAGGAAGAATGGCAGTACCTAGCCGACTCGGAGCTCTCGTAAGTGCATAGCCCCGTCATGTATTTAGGACAAGGAACGCGACCGCACATCGAAGCTTGCTTGTAGCTAGTATTAGCGCTTTAGCAATGATTAATGATTCATGACTCACTGGCACCAGTACCGACCAGTCCGACCCGGATGGCGCTCCTGCTTCCATCTTCAATTCGCTTCGCAAAACAGTAAGTAGATCGAGCGTTGAAAAAATTCCGGAGAGCGAGTTCATGCTGGGGACAAAAAGGTTGGACGTTCAGGGGATTGAACCCTGGACCTTATACAAATAAAGGGATCTGCGCTTTGAATGCAGGACCTGCAAAGCATACGCGCTACCACTGCGCTAAACGCCCATGTTTGTTCATGCTTGCGATGATCTTCACATCCCGCTCCGTCCTCGATAAATACGCAAGTTGCACCAGACATCCACCATGAGTCTATCTTCATTCTTATTTACCAAAGAAAAGGCGCGAAATTCACAGCGGGTGGACTCGGAGTTAGATGAGCTCTTCAAATCAAAGGTGCGCGGAATCTGAACTACGGAGGTATGGTGTTTGTGACATGCTAATAGACGTATGTGTTACCTCCGAGAGTAGGGGACAAGGTCCCAAAGCCAGAAAAAATAAGGAGCAAAAAGAGGAAGCTGGATACAGATGAGAAATCAGGTGCAAGCGATAAGAAGGCAAGAAAGGAAACTCGGAGTAACCAGGCGGAGAAGGCATCGTCAGAACGTGATTCTGATATCGAAGGATCCTTTTCTGGGCAAGAGAACTCAGACGACGAACGAGGCGAGGGGCACAGCTCAGACGACGAAGAAACCAACGAAGTTTTCGATCCAAGTAAACTCATCCACGAATCTCTACAGAAGCCCAAGGATAAATCACTCAAAGCAGAATCCAAAAAGAAATGCACCCCCCCAGACGAAACAGTCATCCAACGAGATCTCCGTACGGTCTTTGTGGGGAACCTGAGCGTTGAAGTTGCCAAGAAGAGGGTATGTGCTATTGCTACAGTAAATCCCGCCCCTTACAACTCAGTTGTGTAGCCCCTTCAAAAACAACTACGAAGGCATATTCTGTCAGTGGTCCCTACAGCAAAAATTGAATCCGTCCGTTTCCGGTCGATACCATTCCAAAACCCTACAACCAACCTCTCTACGGCTGACAACGAACCAGAATCCAGAAAAGCTAAAGCCAAAGACGGGCGGGAACATGACCGAACGCGTGCAGCCGCATGGCGTCACTCCCAGACTGATAAAGCCACCGATGGGGGCAATAAAGACGAAAAGAAGTTTCTTACGCCAGCGCAAAAGAAGAAAATAGCCTTCATCAACCACGAATACCATCCCACCGCTGACACACTGCACGCTTACATCGTTTTTGCACATCCTACCCCACCGCCTTCAACCACATCGTCGCCTAAACCACCTGAGGCGGTTATGGACCCATACGAAGCTGCCCATATCGCTGCACGCCTATGTGATGGCACGGCTTTTATGGACCGTCTTTTGCGCGTTGACGTCGTTGGCAAGACCTCTATAGGAGACTCAGACATAGACCCCAAGCTGACAATATTTGTTGGAAATTTGGATTTCGCCTCCAAAGAGGAGGATCTACGAGTGTTCTTTGAGGGCGTGGTGTTGAAGGAGAGGGGAGAACCTCCGCCGCAGCCAGAGGACCAAGGGGACGACGGAGACGACGATGGACATAGTGGAACAGTGAAGAAGACACGAGCATGGGTTACTCGCGTGAGGATTATTCGAGATCGCGAGACGCAGCTCGGAAAAGGGTTTGCCTACATCCAGTTTGCAGTACGTCCCTTAGATTTTCTCTCCGATTTAAATTGAAGCGCCAGACATAGGATAGAGAATGCGTGGACGAAATCCTTGCTTTAGAGGAGGGCAAACTCAAATTCGCCAAGCGCAAGCTCAGGGCGCAAAAATGCAAAACGATACGAGGAGCGTCCATATCCACAAAGCAGCTAACGGCTGATACCCATAAATCCGGCAAAGCAACACCGCTGTCGCTGTCGAAATCTAAGTCACAACAGCTTCAGACCAAGAAATCCGCTTCTAAGCAAGGTCAATTGGCCCAACCTCCCAAGCCCTTCGTCATACCCAAAGGCGATCCTCTACTCGGTGATAAGCTGGCCCACCTGTCCAAAGAAAAGCGCAAACAGGCAAAGGCTGCAGATGCAGATCGTGTCGCGCGGAGATTGGCAAAAAAGAAGGCGAGGATAACAATGGACAAGGATCAGTCGAGTGAGAAACGGGTTAGAGTTCAAAGGAAAGGCATAAAGGACGAGTCAAAGAGTGGGAAGAAGAAAGGCAGGGTCAGAAGTGAGAAGAGCATTGCAAAGTTAAATACTAAAAAGTAGCTTAGTCGATCTGAGAGGGCTTCTTGCAAATTCCCAAACAAAGTGTTATGTCTACTGGTGTGTACAGTGCCAACCACAGAGCAGATGAGTAAATCATAGATATTTCCCATGTTCCATACATTGAACTTCTGTAGTTGTGTCCTTCTTCACCACTCTCATAACTTTGTAACACCTGTACTTGTGGGTGATAAGTACATTGTCATGGGGGTGTTTATGGTGCTTGGAGTACATGTCCAGATAATCCTCAATACTACAACCACAGGTTTGGACATATGACCCAGCTTGATCAAGAGCAAGTGTAATTACACCCATTTTCAAAACAAGCTGCCTGGCTGATGGCCTGAGATGGTCAGATGAGTCATGCAGTGAGGCTGACTCCAGTAGCAATGAGATTACATCATCCTCTCCCACCTCTAATGAATTATTTGTTAATGTGATTCTCTGTAAAGCAGGATTTTGGCTTGTTATCAAAATATTGCCAGTGTTTCACAGTGGGATGTACTTTTCAACAATTTCATACCCTCCATCTGCATTATCATACACAATAAGCCAGTTGGCTGTCTGAGAAATCCATTTCAGAGCTAAAGCAGCTGAATCTGCTGTTGCATCTGAGACAACATTATGTGAATGGGCAATAGCCTTATTTTTCCCAAAATGTTCTTTCAATTTGTCAGGATACTTATCTTGACCTATGAACATAGTACTGGAATGTTTCAAAGGTGGGCATGATCACTGGTGGAACCAAATTGATAGAATAGTTGTTAATTACCTAGAACTGTAATGATAATGACATACAGACATGAAAACATACTTGGTCCTGGTGAACTTCTGTGATGTCTTGCAACTAAAACAAAATCACGAGCACCAGAAAAGAAACCTGGGTTTGTGTCAGACAACTCAGACCCAAGGGATTTTACATTTTTAGCCTTTTCCTATGGGAAAGCATTACCACCATGGGTCAAAGGAAAGGCGGAGAGTAACGGATGTCACAACCATAATTCGCCAGTCGGCAAACTCCGTCAACTTACAGCAAAGGCCTAAAATTCACTCACGGGCGGTGAACTCGGAAGCTGCATAGAGGAGAAATGAAGCCTTCAGGTACAAGCGATAAGAAGGCACTCGCAGTAACCATGCGGAGGAGACGTGTTCAGAACGTGATTTTGATGACGAACGAGGCGATGGACACAGCTCCAGCAGGTCAGACAAGGAAGAAAGCGACAAAGCTTTCAATCCAAGCAAAATCAGAAGGCTTTCAAAGCAGAATCCAAAGTGTCCCTTCAGGCGAAACACTCATCCAACGAGATCTCAGTACGGTCTTTGTTGGTAACCTGAGCATCGAAGCTGCCTAGAAGAGGTACGTGCTATTGCTACAATGAATCGGGCCCGCCCTTTACAACTCACGTTCAACATCATCTGTCTGAAGTCCCTATAGCAGATTGGAATCCTTCCGTTTCCGGTTGACACCGTTCCAAAACCTTACAACCAACCTCTACGGCACCAGCATCCTGCGAAACTAAAAGCCAAAACGGGCGGGAACATGACCGAGCGCATGCAGTCAACCACGAATACCATCCCACCGTTGACATGGCAGTGCACGCTAACATCATTTCTCCACACCCCAAGGCTACCTCAACCTCTTCATCATCGCCTTCAACCACGTCGCCACCTAAGCCAACGTCCAAACAGAGGACTAAGGGGATACTATTATGTGAGAATGGTTTGCCTAGACCCATTTTGCGGTACGTCCTTACAACGCTTTCACACCTATTCAAAACTGAAGTGCCAGATAGGATAGCGAATGCGTCGACGAAATCCTCGCTTTTGAGGAGGGCAAGCTCCATATCGCCGAGCGCAAGCTCAAAGAAGTGCGGGCAAAAGCCGCAGACGCAGATCGCGTCGCGCGGAGATTGGCAAAGAAGGCGATGATGAGAGTGAGAGTGAGAGTGAGAAACGGGATAGGGTAGGAGGAAAGGTGAAAAAGACCAGTCAAAGAGTAGGAAGAGTGGGAAGCGAGGGGAGCATCTTGGCAAGTTGAGTACCAGGAAGTAGTTTAATACAATGGTAATGGATCTGAGAGGACTTTGGGTTCTTGCGAAGGGTCTACAATAGATTACAGTGACAATCATGAGAGGAAGAGAGCAGGCGAGTCGATCAGACTTTCTTGTCCTTCTTCTCTTTTTTCTCTCTCTTCTCTTTCTTGTCCTTGTCCTTCTTCTCTTTCTTTTCCTTTTTTATTGGCTCGGCCTCATAAATCGGTCAGTTAACGCAAGTAGTCAACTTAAATGACCAGATCGCTCACCTCCGCAGCCTCAACCTCAGCCTTTTCCTTCTCTTTCTTGGCTTTCTTGAGTGCCTTCTTCTCCTCCTTGGACAGCTTGGCCTTCTTCGCCTTTGGCTCCTCGTCCTCCTCACCATCAACATCCATATCCTCACTCCTCCGTTTCTTCTTCTTTTCCTTCTTCAGACTCGGACTCGTACTCGTACTAGACTCCAACGCCGTCAGCGGTGGCTCCGTCGCATCTGCGTCCATATCCACGTCCTGGTCATCGTCCTGTGCTGCCTCCAAGGCGAGCTCCTCCAACACCTTCCTGATTGCTTCGGCATTCTTAGTTGGCGGCTCGCCTTTTTCAAAGAAAAGCAGTCGTTCTTCCACTTGTGAACGAAGAGCTTCGCCAAACCTGGGCGTGGGGGTGTCTGCACAAGCGCGATTAGGCCGGTGTGGGTTGTTTGATGATATCTTGGGAACAAGAGGGCTTACCAGAGAAACAGTCTATGCGCGCGGCGATGGAGCACTTGTTGGCCAAGAAGCGGGATATTCGGCCTTTGTGCTTCGGTCCGGCGCGTCCGATGAAGGAAGAGTGGTATAGCAGACCGTACTATGGCACGTATCCATCATCTATGCCCGCATGGGAACAAAATATCTCACCTTGGGTGTATTGCCCTTCGTCTTCAGCGCTCTGAATAATGCCTTTTCTGCACCGAGAATCTGCACTGTGCTAGCAGGGTATTTGCTCAGGTTCGTCAAGCTTCCTGCATGGCTGATCAGCCGTGCACCAATACGCTCTCCTAGCAAAGCCGTCAAGCTAGGTGCGACCTGGTTCATCTTTTCGGCGAGGTAGGACACAAGTGATTTCCGGTACTCGCTCAGCGACACAACACGGGATGCGAAAGAGGAAATGTTGAGCATATCAATTTCTGATAGCGAGGAACCCATTGAGCCGCGAGCCGCATCGAGTATGTTTTGGGCAAGGATCGAATCATCTCCGACCATGGTCGTCAGATCTGGTAGTTTATCTTCGTTCAACGTCTCCTTGTCACCGATAAACTGTGCTACACGAGCATATAGTTGGTTGTCCGGGACGAGCCTGACAAGTTCTGGGAAGTGGTACCCATACCATTCGCGCATCCGCATTGAGAACAAGTTCACGTCCTTGTCAAGCTGGTCGAGGAGAGCAATGGCTTGAATGATCATGTTGTCAACCCGGTTAACGTTGAACTTGAGCTTGGCTCGTGAATACGAGTGTCCTAAACCCAACTGAGCCTTTATGAGGTCGTCATTCTGAAGGCCTCTGAGCAATTTCGAAGCATGCAGCCGGATGCCACGGAGCAACTCTTGACCCCGTTCTGATACTTCACAGTTGATGTTGAGAGCGCTCTTGATGTTGCCTGCCAGTACAGGATCTGCCACTGCGAGGACAATGGGCGACTTTTTCGACGTTTTGGCCAAATTCAGTTCCAGTAGTGCATTTAGGTAGTCATTGACGATTCCTAGTGAGTGTCGTCAGCACCAGAGCGTAGCATTTTGAGATGACCCACCTTCCGAAACATCATTTGCATTTTCCAATGCCTGTGCGGCACTCTTGAACGGCGAAAAGCTCATCAAGTTGACCATTTTGCCAAATTTTGCCAGGTCCTTTATGGACTCTTGCACGGCGAGTGATTTTGCACCGATATCTTCCACAAATTTGACCTCGAATATGGCATACCCGGAGGCTGATTCAAAGAGCGCGTGGGTCACCATGTTGAGACGGTCGGCTCGCTAACTTTTTCCTGAGCGGAGTCTATCGGCGTCACAGGCCCAATTTGGAAATGTCACAAGCTCCGACGCACCTCCAACGAGATCTCCGTGGGGAACATGAGCGTTGAAGTTGCCAAGAAGAGGGTACGTGCTATTGCTACAGTAAATCCCGCCCCTTACAACTCAGTTGCGCAGCCCCTTCAAAACCCTACAACTTACCTCTATATACGGCTGATAGCCCAAAGCCAAAGACGGGCGGGAACGTGACCGAATGCGTGCAGCCGCGCCGCATGGCGTCACTCCCAGACCGACAAAGACCTCAGTAAAGGCAATAACGACGAAAAGAAATTTCTTACGCAAGCGCAAAAGAAGAAAATAGCCTTCATCGACACAGTGCATGCTTACATCGTTTTTGCACATCCTATCCCACCGCGTTCAACCACGTCATCACCCAAGCCACCCGAGGCGGTTGTGGACGCTTACGAAGCTGCCCAAATCGCTGCACGCCCTATGTGATGGCACAGCTTTTACGGACCGCCTTTCGCGCGTCGATGTCGGTCCCCTTGGTCCTCTGGCTGTGGTGGAGGTTCTCCCCTTTCCTTCAACCCCTCAAAGAAGACTCTCATATTCTCCTTTTTGGACGCGAAATCCAAATTTCCAACAAATATTGTCATCTTGGGATCTATGTCCGAGTCTCCTATTGAGGTCTTCAGCCTCGTGCCGGCCCATCAACGCAATTCCAGGGAGTACAACTGCTTCTAGATCGACAGATTATGCAGATTTTTTTGCGGATTCTCCAGTGCCGCATCCTTTGCAACTTGATCTAGCTTTGCTCATTTGTCGTGCATAGAGTCTTGGTGATGTCACTTACTCGCCATCGTCAACTACAACCTTGCATTGAGGGCCTAGTTTCATCCAGAACAATGCATTGACAGACGCCCAAAAATGAAATTACATTTTCCCATCTCTTTTCTAAGTTCAAGTCCTAGATATCCGCACCCCCAGTCCCGCCCCCACTTCCTTTAATGTCCACGTTAACCAACAACCTCCCGGTGTCATCGACAATGTCCGTGCCTCTATCTTTGTACAAGTCCGGCACTAAGACAGGAAAACGTGTCAGCAAATTAAAAAAGACCAACAGAAATTACTATTGATGGATCTTGGGCGGCGCCGAAGGTCAGGTCTTGCATCGCTCCGTCTTGCACGATCGTTCTTGACATCCAGCAAAGTGGCGAGAGAATGAGGAAAGCATGTCGTCATGGACACGGGGAAAAAGGATGGAATAGGATGGAAGAAAATGCCGCTCATTGGCGACAACCGGTAGGACACAACGCACGCGAAGGGCAGAGAGGTGTATTTGAAAGATGTCACGCGCGAATGGGCGTTGCCTCCCAAGGGACACTATTCCTCTCGCCGCCAGCCCAGCATCAAGGAAGGAGAAGGGGGTGTATTCGGAGACCACATGTCCTCCGCCGAACATTTTTGCTCAGGCGGTTACGTCACATGCTTCCGGAGGGCGTATTTGAAAGATGTCAACTCCAAGTGAGCTGCTCCAAGGGACGCTATTCCTCCGATCGCCAACACAACACTTTGGTATTGGCGCGGTCGCTGGGTGTGCGTGTGTGCCTTGATTGGGTGGATGGTTGGACCCGGTCATCCGAAAGAAAAAAGAAAAGTGAAGGAAGGGTCGGAGGGGGGTCGAGGTCGAGGTCGAGGTTGGCGAGTCGGTAAGGCGACGAGCGATGGCGGGTGCGGTGTCGAGAAAGGCGTCGCCGAGGTGGGTGATTGGAAAGAAAGCAGCAAACACTCACGTTCTTTTATATATTTCTGAGCGACGCGTCAAGTTGCATTTGTTTTGACAAAACGCGATCGAGTCTCAGACATTTACCTCGTCATATGACGTCTGTCCGTTGAAAAAAATTCCCGCACTATCGGACAACTAGGGCTGCTATTTCGTTCGACTATCACGATGCTATTCTGGCCTTGCAATACGTACCACGACGTATATGTCAAAACGAGAAGAAAAGGGTACACCGTAAACCGAGATATTGAATAATCCGAAAATCATCATAAATTCCGCCACGTCTTGATGTACCTTGACTGTCAAACGTATTTCCATTGCCAAGCGACGATAGGCTACTCCGTAAGATGACACCTTTCTTACTCAGACCGACTTCAGTCAGGCTCCGGTCCTGTGCGCAATTATTCTTGCCGCCGCGGCCACCACAATGTGAAAGACGCACAACGTCCCCTTACTCTTCGGCGCAATCGTTCGGTGCCTGGATCGTATGGTGGCTGGCAATCACGATATTCAATATTGATTCTGTTCCGGTCGTGCCCTTATATAGCTACAAAACAAGTCACCGAGACTCAAAAGCGTGAAAGGAACTTAGTGGATTGCTACTCGAGCCCAGATTGGACTTAGGGGAGCTGGTGTTGGTAGAGATGAGAGCATACTGGTATACTTGGGTTCAACTCTCCCTTTTTTTTCCCTCTTCGTACAAGTACGTGGTAGGGCGTCGAGCTTTTCGTGTAGCTACTGGTATATCACTTTCGCGGTTATTTAAATAAATAATAACCTAACAGTAAACAAACCGACAGACCCAGCCACCATGTCTGCCGCCATACATTTACTCTGCATCTTTCATCATTCGCCAAGATGTCCGCATCGCACTTCGTATTTTCTCTCTTCATCCAAGTTCAACTACTTCCGATTCTATTTCTCTGATTGTATTTTCCGCCGTCAGTGATGACCAGTACATTCTCGATAGCCTGACTATACCCAAGGCTGACATCACTCTTCTGGATGACATGGAAAAAGCTGCCGAGTGTGTGCTGAAAGAAGACATGTTTTCCGCGCTATATTCACCGGACAAGGTCGGAGACGGCGATAGACGGCGATGGACATAATGAAACAGCAAAGAATACACGAGCATGGATTACTCGCGTGAGGATCATTCGAGATCGCGAGACGCGGCTCGGAAAAGGGTTTGGCTACATCCAGCTCATAGTACAACGTTTCCATTCCGATTCAAATTTGAAGCGCCAGACAGGTTAGAGAACGTGTGGAGGGCAAACTCAAATTCGCGGGGATCCTCTGCTCGGTGATAAGCTAGCCCACCTGTCCAAAGAAAAGCATAAAGTGGCAACAGTTGCAGGTGCAGATCGTGTCGCGCGGATATTGGCATGATGACGATGGACAAGGATCAATTGAGTGAAATACGAGTTAGAGTCAGGAGGAAAGGTGCAAAGTACGAGTCAAAGAGTCTAAGCAAGGTCAGTCAGCCCAACCTCCCAAGCCCCTCGACGGTCGAACTCAAAGGCGATCATCTGCTCGGTGATAGGCTAGCATACCTGTCCAAAGAAGAACAGACAAAAGCCGCAAACGCAGATCGCGTCGCGCGGAGATTGACAAAGAAGTGAGAAACAGGTTGGCTAGGAGGAAAGGTGCAAAGGACGAGTCAAAGAGTGGGAAAGGTGAGAAGCGAGAAGAACATTTTGGCAAGTTGAATATCAAAAAGTAGTTTAGCGCAATGGTAATGGATCTGAAGGACTTTGAGTGGGCGGGCCGATCAGACTTTCTTGTCCTTCTTGTCCTTGTTCTCTTTTTTTTCTTTCTTGCCCTTGTCCTTCTCTTTCTTTTCCTTCTTTGCTGGCTCAGCCCTACAGACCCGCCAGTTAACGCAAGTAGTTAACTTGAATGGCCAGGTTACTCACCTCCCCAGCCCCAGTCTCGGACTCTTTCTTGAGCGCCTTCTTCTCCTTCGATAGCTTGACCTTCTTCACCTTTAGCTCCTCGTCCTCGTCCTGATCACCTCACTCCTCCGTTTTTTCTTCTTTTCCTTCTTCGGACTCGGACTCGAACTAGACTCCACGGTGGCTCCGACGCATCTGCGTCCATATCCACGTCCCGGTCGTCTTCCTGCGCTGGCTCCCAGGCGAGCTCTTCCAACACCCTCTTTGTTGCTTTGGCATTTTTAGTTAGCAGCTCGCCTTTATCAAAGAAAAGCAGTCGTTCTTCCACTTGTGAACGAAGTGCTTCGCCAAACTTGGGCGTGTGGAGTTGTCTGCACAAGTGCGGAGTGAGGTATTTGATGGTGCTTTGAGAACAAGCGGGCCTACCACAGAAACGGTCTATGCGCGCAGCGATGGAAAGTGGTACCCATACTATTCGCGCATCCGCATTGAGAACAAGTTCACGCCCTTGTCGAGCTGGTTCAGGAGAGCAATGGTTTGAATGATCATATTTGTCAACCCGGTTAACGTTGAACTTGAGCTTGGCTCGTGAATACGAATGTCCTGAACCCAACTGAGCCTTTATGAGGTCGTCATTCTGAAGGCCTCTGAGCAATTCCGAAGCATGCAGCCGGATGCTACGGAGCAATTCTTGACCCCGTTCTGATACTTCGCAGTTGATGTTGAGAGCGCTCTTGATGTTGCCTGCCAGTATGGTCTGCCACTGCGGGGACAACGGGCGAATTTTGAGATGACCCACCTTCCGAAACATCATTTGCATTTTCCAATGCCTGTGCGGCGCTCTTGAATGGCGAAAAGTATGATTGACTGTATGGGACAAAAACATTAGTTTTTGTCCTAGGGACTGATGTGCATCAATGTGCATCAATGTGCATCAGTGTGCATCAGTGTGCATCAGTGTGCATCAGTGTGCATCAGTGCACATCAGTGCATGAGGGTGCATGGGGCTTAGACATGACACAATGCACACTGATGCACCAGATGCACCTGAGAGTGCACAAGATGCATCTTCTCATTCCAGTTGATTCCACTCATTCAGATGATCTAACACAATGGTGCACAAGTGGTGCATGCACCATACCTGACATGAGCATGCCACCAGTGCAATATTTGCACTTATTCCAAATAGAGGAAGTCCATGGCTATCAGACAAGTTGCCATTTTTTTAAATTTTTTTTTGTTTGCATAGAAATATAATGAAAATACCAAGAACAGCAATATGTAATGTGAGAGTCTAACAGGAATCTCAGACATTAACAAAATCTAATAACAATGCAATCTTGCACTCATGTATCATTGACCTCAACAATAGTGCATGCATTGTGCAACATTGGTGCATGCACTGCACAGCCACCAGCACAGAGTATGGCATGTCTCACTTGTTGCACTGATGCATCAAAGGTGTGCACAATGATGCATGTCATGCACCAATGCACAGTGGTGCAAACCAGTGCACATCAATGTGCACTGCCTGACATTACCATAATGTTTTTGTCCCATACAGTCAATCATACATGTCTCACTTGTTGCACTGATGCATCAAAGGTGTGCACGATGATGCATGTCATGCACCAATGCACAGTGGTGCAAACCAGTGCACATCAATGTGCACTGCCTGACATTACCATAATGTTTTTGTCCCATACAGACTGTCATAGAAAAGCTCATCAAGCAGGTCCATTATAGACTCCTAGTGATTTTGCTTCCACAAATTTGACCTTGAATTTGGCAGCAGCTGATTCGAAGAGCGCGTGGGTCACAGATCCAATTCGGAAACGTCAAACTGTAACAGATTTATTGACCACATGAAGTAGTTGGGTACCTTATCCAACTCGTATTTATTTGCAAAACAGGATAAACAGCATCGCTTGACGCTTCACCCTGATTGTGGTCAATTAGGATGAACCCAGACTTTGACGCGTAGATGCCCATTGACACAGGCTGGAAAGCATTGAACCAAAGTGTCTGCATTTTCAGGTATGCGCAATTCCCACCGGTGTCCACTGACATCGAACATTTGTGCGCGTTCTCCGGAGCCGATGAGATGAATCCGCACTTTCAATGTGAGCTTACTTAGTGTTCTCGTAATAGTTACCCCACAGTTTCCAAATGGCCTACGGATATATGCTATAATCTCGATAAGAATGGAAGAATTCACTGTTCAAGTACAATCATATGCGGATGATCTATCCCATTTCAAACGACAAGCAATGAATCACGGGCCACGAAGCGCCCCGAGTCTGCTTGCTCAGGCTCGGCGACTATAATCAACACAGTTATTATGACATGTCTGGTACTGTCCTTATACGGTCTAACTCAGCCGTCTATCAATGACACAACTTATATGAATATGCCAAGTTGACTGTGGTACCAGCTTCCCGAATGCCTGATGGCTAGCCTAACGAATAATAACCCCATTTTAATGCAGATAGCAGGCGAAACTCCGAGTTTCGGATCATACTACAGCAACAGTCAACCGGGCCAATAATCTCGCATATCTTGATCAGCAGGGCCGTTGCTGCGGAAGTTTCTGTTGCTCAGAAAGGTACTAACAACACGCCTTGAGAAAACCAAACACCTGGCCATATGGTTTCTTATCAGGACCCAGTTTCGGTAACTTTGTTGTACTGATTAAATGTCAGATGTGGGAAAGCGGTGCGCTGGGACTCGCGCGCATGTCGGCCTCCATGATGACTAGACTTGTGGAATCCGTCCCCTCGGGAGTGTATGGATACTTGGATCAGGTTCCGTAAATTCGGATGAATGCAGCCTTCCATTCGCACAAGGCTGATGGTAAGACAAGAACGACGAATCACAAACCCAGGCTCTGATATTCACCACGAGCTGATTTCCATTCAAGCATAAGGACATGACAATTACCGTGGATATCCCCGCCCAATGACGAGTGAGTCAGCGATCGGTCTTGAACTTGTACGGTGCTGTCCCCCAAGATTATAGAAACCGGGACGGATTGAACGGATCAAAAGTCTTGACAATCCAAATGATCCACTTTTATAATGACATTGGACAAAGATCGTTTACATGGTCATATGTTTTTGACCCTGGTCCTGGGTATGACTCGTCTATAATTAAAAAGAAAAACGCACTTGTGCAGTGCTTTCTAATGCGCCACAGTGAACTTGTTCGGCATCACTCGCCAGCAAATCTTCGGATAATGCGAAGCGTATTACCATGAAAGGAACCTACCAAAAAAATTCCACATATCTTTGCGGATGGCACGGTACGTAAACACGATCCGATATCCCTGCAAAAAATAAGGTTGGCGCATTTTCATGCAGTGCGCCTGCTGTAATTTTTCTTCAGTCTGCCAATCAAGTTGCTGCGCCAGTGTTGGCCTGCACAGATCATCAATTCGACATGATGATCTCCTGTTTCTGCGCCGCGTGCCACTGTTAAAATAACACATATTTAGCAGCGATTCAGATGTTCATAGCTATGAATATAAGGAAGACCGATAGGGGCTCATCGGACGATAAGCCGAATGCTATTTTGGGGGCCGCCTCAAGTCGTTTTCCTTTGGATCCGTGGGTCTAGGGCACTTAAACTTCGACTATAGGAAGACCATGATGCTAGTAACCAATCGTAACAAGAGAAAATCTTTCTCTGCCGGACATACTGATCCCTACAGTCCTGACCTTGCGCACGTCTATCCCTTCTCGTGTTTCATGGCACAGAGTACTGCAGCGTGTAACCGAGAAGAACACAACAGCATTCCTACACGATATTTGGACCTACAAATCAGAATTTTAGCGGTATTTGCCTTCGTTCTGGAAATACCCAGAGCATCGTGTCACTCCGCACGACCTGATGAACTAAAAACGGACATGTGGCGCACGCCCATTTCTATCGTCGTCCACAGAAAGCATCTAAAGCATGGTGAAACATTCAAACAACGTGCGCCGAGCGAGGACAAGAGACATTGTCCCGATATTTTTCACTGAGAGATTTATCATCAGACAGAGAAGCGGACGAGCCAAGTTTTTCAAGTGACCAATCAGTGACGTGTGTACACGAGGACGACGCGAGGCGGATAGCGTGGTGTATTGCTCGGTGGGTGATACTTGATCGAGCTCAATAGCTCCTCAAACCTGTACCGCGAGCGCCAATCGTCCAAGATGGTAAATGCTCGTTTTTGGTAAGATGCGATGTCCATGAGGGATGACGTTGAGCAGCACGGCCTTGATGATGGAAATAACCTACGATCGTTGTGATAGGAAGTTAAGACGATCTATATGGTAACTGATCCCTCCGGGTTCACATTCCGCGCGATGATTACCTTGTTTCAGACCAAGAGAGCCGATGGGGAGGAGGAGCCGCGCTGGCCGGGTAAGGAATAGGAAAGTGGTGATGTGTAAGAATAGGCTAGTCGCGCGTATGTACTCTATACAAGGGAACACTGGATAAATAAAGACGACGGGTTTGGGAGGCAGAGGTGACCAAGTTGCCTTGCAAAACACTGTGGGCGAGGCGAATGATTGAAATTTGAAAACAGAGTGCACGTGAGAAGACATAACAATATTGGACCAAAATGACATCGGAGTTGTCCCACTTTGAGGCAAGACAGATGCCTCGTGTTGCCCAGCCTTTTACGGCTCATAAGCTGATTAACTGCACGTTTAGGGGGGCCCCCAGGGTTCCCTACCATCAGGCTCCTGGTTCATAAAGCCCCTTCAGCTGAAGCTTTGCAGCCTTCACTGCTCGCCAGGCCTTCATAGTCGACAAGGACACAAGCCTCGAGTTTACTCAGTAGCCATCGGCCCTTGATCATCCCATCGCAGCATCTACGTACGACATCACGCTTACGACTTGTTATATTCTATACCCACCGGCACCTGTCCGCGACGTTACCTATCCTCTTCTCTGTCTTCTTTATTGCAACTTTATTGATTATGATGGTCAAACTCATGAACATTATCAAGGCTCCCAGGCAACGCCCAAAAGAATTACCTGACACTTTTGATGAAAAGAGGAAGCTTGCGAACCAGCGGGAATTTTCACAGCGTCCACTTCCTGGCCTTCCACCTCCCATTGCACCAGCACCAACACATCCATCGATGCTGCCGCCCACGCAGCAGCCAGCTTATCAAGCGCGATCTACGCCGCGACGTAGCCGGACCACATCCCACGGTCCTCAGCCACGAGGTAAGTGACTGCCAGTGAAATTTTGTCGAAACCTGTTGATCAAGCCCGATTATCAGGCATCCTCAAGAAACCCAAAGAATCACAGAGTACGCCACCCGTGCAGGCATCGGGAGGGTTTGCTCCACAGTACACTTCCCAATCTTGGCCGCCCTCCTCGCAACCTATTTATTCCGGCCATCATGCAGGTTAGTCCCATCGAGATCAGTGGCGGTTGATCAGCTGATAGGATATTCCATAATAGGTCATCTATCGTCGGTGAAAAAAGGAGCTTCTCACCATCAATACATCCAGCCTGTCCATTATGGGTCTAACCGTATGCGATTTTTCTGCACATTTTCTCGCATATTGGCTGACCCCTGCAAAGCCATGCCGATTGAGCCAATTGAACGACGGCGAAGCACCAACGCCCACAATTATAGCAGCACACGTCACCAAGCTAGTGACTCTCCAGGTTAGTCCGTCCTGTGTCGCGATGTGCGATGGATCTGATCAAGTCTATTCAGTCAGCGATGAGGACGATATGGTCCGCCTCATGCACATCAAAACATCCAACTACATACCGGCGTATATCACCAGAGGTAAGGCAATTCTTCGCTTGTCTATAATACCATAGTGAACTTGATATCAAAGTACCAATGAAGCCAGCAGCCTATGCGCTGCACGACTACTTGAGACCAACAAAGGCAGACAAATCCGGCCGGTTCCGGACGATCTACTTTGACATTGCCTTTGATCCTCGTGAGCACGATGGAGGCAGCATCCGAGTGTACGAGCGGGGCATGATGCAGCCCATCCATCGGTACTATCTCGAACAGTCGGCATGCACGCATGCCAACTTGACAGAAATGACCATCTATCATGCCGATTCGCGTTATGCCATGTGGCCCATCCGCATTCGACGGAAAGATTACATCCGAGTCTGGGACGTGTATGCGGCGATCTACGACACTTTCCACAAATCCATCAAGTCCAGCGACGGAATAGCAGAGGAGGACATGCTTCACGCTGAGCCTCACCGCGAAAAGCGCTGCCAAAAGTCGTCTGGGCTGTACGAGTACAATCGGAGACAAGGCTTGCTACGCGTGGATATTCTTCGGAGCCACCGAGTCTTCGCGGGGATAGAACAGGATGGGATCAATTATAGATTGCATCTCAAATCCTACGTGGATCCCTAGGAATCTTGGTCGACGCCATTGCCCTTCCGGAATTATTGCCTCGCATTCGCTCTTTTGAGTCCACTTCGTCTTCTTCACATTTATTCATTAGTCAGACCCCGATCGATACCGTGAGGCTTCTTCTCTTTCTCTTCGCATTAAGCTGGCATTTCTCATTTATTCTCCTACCATGCATCTCAATTCATCGTGTAATTGTATTAGCACACGCTTATGTCTGGTTACTTACTTTACTTTCTCGCTCTCTGGCGCGCTTGATGCAGTTAAAGTTATGCACAATATATTCACATTATTATTTGTGATACCACCCAAATCTATTCGAGGATTAACGGCGATTCTGCATAGGGAAGTGGATAATTACGTTTCAAGCATCCCAAAGTCAGGGTGCAGATAAAGTTGGACATGAGATAAGCCTCAATATTGAGGCACTCGCAGCCCTGGACGACCTAAATGGAAAAGGACAACAACGAGGCTGGGGTCGTGTCGGTGAAGACAGAAGACAGTGGGCGCCCATGGCTGGCCGAGGCGCAGTATCCGACGGAGATGGACGTCTGACAAGGACGAGTAAGGTGGTTCTGAGCCGGTAGCACGGCTACGTGACGTTTCGAAGCTTGACAGGGCGCAGGATTCCGTGATCAACAGCACATGAGCAGACATTTATAGTAAGCTTGCTTCGCTAGGAGATATCGTGAACCAGAAGTTGCAGATAAGCATATCAAATGTTTTACAATGAGGATGACGATGAGCGAAGGCTAAATGACGTTTGGTTCTTCGTTCCCCGCTCTTCTCTCGTCTGCTAGCCGGGAGGGGTTGGGAGAAGATATGTTCGGCTACGCCCGACAGCCAGCCAACCCGGTAGATCCAAGGGAGAAGCCATTCTGTGGGGTATCACGTATCGTAACAAGCGGAAACGTGTTGCTTCGCGGACACCGTCACAAGACCCCACCAACCGAGCTAGAAATATACACCATCATTAGGCACATCACATTCCCCCGTCTTGTTCGCCCGTTCACGGTTTGATCGCACAGTTCCGTGCGCTATTGTAGGGGATATGAGGCCCACAGCCAGATTCAGAGATTCAGTTAAGAGTCATCAGCACGAGGCTTGATGAACATGAGCTTCCGTTGAACAGCGGTATGTGTTGCAAGGCCAAGTAGCGCATAACAAACTAGAGAGAGAGGGGGGGGGGGTGCAAGCACCCCAAGCAAGGCACCATCTACACGCCTCAAGCCCCCACGTTCGTCTTCGTCTTTCGTCTTTCGTCTTCTTCTCCGAGGCATCTGCATCTGTAATCGGGATCGAGGCTCCAAGCCTGGCACCCATCACACACCCCCCCCAAGTCTAATCGCGAACGTGCTTGATAAGACAAGATTGGAAGACTCTGCGAAGATAGGATTATCTTCCGAGAACAGACGCAAAGCCAGAATTAAGAGCGGGCTTCCGCCAACGCCAACGCCAGGAGACCGATCAGCCAATTTGAAAAGAAGAAGGGGTTTGGGGATGAAGCGATGAAGCTTGAAAGCCTGAATATTTTGAATCTTGGCTGCGGTTGTGGGGCTGTGGAGGTGGAGGTGGGGGGGAGATAACGCGAACGCGCATATGCGCCCCGCACTGGCACAAAGCAGCAACCCATTATATAAGGCGGAGAGTAGTGGATATTAGCCTTAGCAGGGCAACAATACGGGGGTATTTTCGGTTACGCTGGTTGACCGCCCATCTAACCGCGCTCCTTGCGCTGACAACGGAGATGATTAGCGATGTCCAGCTCCGCGGTTATTGTTCAAGTGTGGCTGACTAAGTGATCAACGTCTATTATCACGGACAGCGAATGCGATACTACGAGTCTTTGACATGAGAATTAAAAGAGAACAGACGGTACTGGCAGCACAATTAATATTTACGTTATCCTTTTGCATATTTTTTCGGTTTTTGAACAGGCGAAATGGAAACCCAGCGCAGGTCGTCTCAGTATCGCCCACGATACTTGAGGTGCTTTGTGAGCTTGGATACTTGAGATGCTCCTGCATACTCTGCTGTTGCTGGAGAGAGAGAACTTGCCAGACTTACGACAGCTGTTGCAACCCCTCCTCCCATTCCGTCCTCGACACCCTCCCAACAGCCCTACACACCGAACACGACACCTCCACTTCATCACCCACAACAGGCACATCCCCACCCCTCAGCGCAACCCTCTCCGTGCTCACCAGGCACGACGGGTGGAATGTATGTGCGCACATCCGTGTCCCCGCCTCCGTCAACCCATCCCCCATGACCCGCCGCAACACCAACTGCTTCATCTCCTCAGACCTCACCAAAACCAGTGGATCCTCATCAGACGGGCCAATCCCACAGCTCACATCGTAACACCTCAACCCGGCCTCTCGCTCCCGCTTCTCAATTCGTTGACGTAACGTCGGTCCAGGCGCAGGCGGCGGCGCCCACTGCTTCTTCTCAGATGGTGTCGTATTCGTCTGCATCGACTCCGCAGGAGGTCCCGCGTTCAAGTCTTCAGGACCTACACCCCCCATCATCACACCGGCGGGTATGCTCCCAATCATGTTCCGCATAAAACGTGTAAACGCCCCTTCGTCATTGGTATTGGTATTGGTACCTTGAGGAGCAGGAGGAGGCTGCCCATTGTCGGTGTTTGACGCTGCATTCTCAGCTCGAGATGGCTGAGGTGCTTCCGTAGAGGTAGGAGGAGGGGCATTCCCCTCCGCCGCCTGATTGTCGCCCTGATTGTTCCTTCGACGAACGCGCGTGGGTGATGAAAGTCCAAATAACTGAGTCATCAGGTGCATCGGTATCGACCCCATCCCACTAAAGAATCCTCCATTCCCGGCCTCTGTGTTGCCCTGCTGGCCTTGGTTCCGGTTCTGGTTCTGGTCTAGGCTATTCGTCTGCGCACGACCGTTATTCTGAGGCTCTGCGTTTTCTTGCGGCGGAGCGCTTGTATTAGTAGCGCCCCCAGTTGGCTCGTTTTGGGCTGGTCCATCATTACCACCAGGCTGTGCCACTCCCATCCCCATACCGTTCAGCATTTGCGCCATCGCCTCGCTCATCGTGGACCCACTTCCACTTGCGATATGCAAGGATTCTCCGTTCCCCAAGTTCATATTAAAGAACCGAGGGAATCCCGGTGGATGTGCCTCTGCACCCCTGTTCTGACCTGCACCAGCAGGACCAGCACCAGTAACGTTTGCTTGACCTCCATGGTTTGCTCTGTTGTCGTTCCTAGTGTCTTGTTGTTGTTGCATACCAGGAGCATCTGCGTTCGCCCCGGGTTCCGCACCCCTACCAAACAGTTCTCCCATCATGCCCATGAAATCTCTATCATTTCCATCTCCGCCCATCCCATCATCGTTATTCCCTTCGGCAGGAGTATCCATCATTGGACCTCCCACCACCACGTCAAACCCAAAGACTATGCTGTGGGTGACCGTGTGCTCATCATCGGGCCCTGTCCGTGAATTAGGCTGAGGTGGTGACTCTGGTGACGTGGGTGTAGTGGGCTGTGTCGGAGGGCCATTGTTAACAGAGCCTGACGGGGTTGTCGGACCATCTGCCGGTGGGGGAGCATCGGTATTAGATCCTACATTATCACTGTCGTTAGCATTTCTATCCACTATCGGATAAGATTCATGATTACCGTTTGATGGCTGCGAGGGTGCATGTCCCGTCCTAGCCCTTACCCTTTCCTCTAGAGAAGCCCGCAGTTGATTCAATATCTCCCGATTGGGCCCACCATCATCTTGACCTCCGTTTTCAGGCCCTGCGTTGAACGGAAACGCAGGCCTACCGGAAATAACAATCGGGAAACGAAGTTGGTCAAATATGAACTGGCCAGCGGGCCGATTGGATCTGCCGTTGCCATTTTGACCCGTTTGAGTGGCATTGTCATTATTATCAGTTGTATGCGGTTGTCCGGACTGCCCATTGGTCTGGGTAGGCTGTGTAACGTCGGGAGGAGGCGCTCCCGCTGGCATTCGTGGTGCAGATCGCCTCCTTCGATTCCGGGTAAGGTTTTCAGGATCAATGTTGAATCGACATGTGGGACATGTCGTTTGTCTTGGACGAGAGAACCATGGAATCAGACAATCCGCATGAAAGACGTGTGCACAGGGGAGGCAGACAATTTTTGAATACTTGCCCTCCTCGGCTTCGTCCTGCAACGGCGACGCAGAGCGTGATGAGGATGCAGAGAATTCTTGTGCGCCTGCATTGTCCGATTTAAATTCTTTGCTTGAATCTGTCTTTCCAAAACCGGCACGTTCGAGCAGTTGATCCCAGCAGATAGCACACATGGTGTCACGCCCGCCATCCTCATCTTCGGTCCCACCGACACGTTCTAGCCGACGAAGGAGGCCGATTGGCACTGTCTCTAGTCCATCGACGAGCTTTCTTGCCCGCTCCGGATCGTCAACCTCGGATTCGCCAGGTATACCACCAAAGACGGCTCCCAACACACCTAAACGCATCAGCATTTCAGCAAAGACGGGAAGAATTTCTGCCTGATCCATATTATTGTCGTTGCCTGAAACAGCAGCATGAGCATTTCCAACACGTATGGTGATGCGTGAAGGTAGTGGGAGCCAAAGTGGAATAACTAGTGTAAACCCACCATGCGGTTGAGGACGTTGTTCTTGAGGCGTGGGAAGGGCATTTGGGGTAGCATTTGGATTGGAAGGCCGTGGAGGCTGTGGTGGAGCCGCCGAGTTAGCCGAGGGTAGCTCATTCCTGGCATTTGGAGCGTGAT
Source organism: Amanita phalloides (assembly GCA_032173475.1). Taxonomy (NCBI): domain Eukaryota; kingdom Fungi; phylum Basidiomycota; class Agaricomycetes; order Agaricales; family Amanitaceae; genus Amanita; species Amanita phalloides. The sequence goes on along the minus strand of JAENRT010000048.1, from coordinate 83,778 downwards.
TTGGCTGCGCTTGTTGTTGAGGTATCATGTGCTGGAAGAAACGAAGGGGATCTGTTTGATCAATTCCAAGGCGGGTGAAGGGGATATTGAATGTTGTACGTATGCGGGTTTGGACGCGCGTGGGAGACGGTGACTGCGAAGGTGATGACGAGGATGAGCGTGATGGTGACTGAGACGAATCGGACGAGCGGTCGCTAATTCTCTGGGAAGGGTGTCTTCGGTCACGTTCCGAGTCTTCGTCGTCTTCTACCCGAGGGCGTCTATTGTTGCTGCGTGGCGCAGCAAGCCTAGATGGCGTAGCGGGGATTGAGGAAGACCCTAATGATGATTCATGGCCTGTGTTTGGAATTGCTGTATCTTCCTCGCTGTCTTCAGGGTGCATCATGATGTGTACATCCGCAGCGGAGTATATCGATCCGGAGTCAGAGGAGTCTGATACATCCATGAGATCTGGCAGAGAATCGCTTTCTTCGTCGCGGGCTAAATTAAACCTCATTTCTACGTCTTCCGATGCAGCAGCGGGGGTATTGCCACTCATCGGAGGGACAGAAGGGAGAGAGTCGGATGAGTGTTGGATATTGCTCATGTCATTGTCCATGTTTCAAATCCTGCCCTGCACAACTGCGATTATAAAATTCTGGCAACAATTAGCAACATTCTGGCACAAAAAGTCATGCTGACCGTCGACACGAAGGAGAATGCGAGGACAAAGGCAAGGGAGCCCACAAACCACAAATATGCTTGCTGACACACAATATTTGGCTTTATTTGTGCTACAAGTCCGGCATTTTCCGGAACTTACTAGAATGACCGATGCTGTACGAGTACGAGGTGTATTGTTTGCACTGGTCTCTGTTGCCAAACATGGGCTATTCGGCCGAAGACTTGGTTTCTACGTCCGATGGTGCTGCAAACGTCTTCAATCGTCCTGGTATAGGCATACTATGTACCAGGGAAGCTAGCTTTAAATCATTATATACATCAGATATTGGCGTGCTTATTTGTAAGATTTGTTTGAATGTCGAATTCGACACTTCCGCAAAGAGAACTGGGTGTGACTGTGAGAAGCTGGAAAAAATCATCGTAATTTCAGTTGCGCTTGTCCCCATGGACCTTCACACACTCTCCAATCTCTTTGCCACCACCCTCAATCCAGATCCAAATGTCAGAAAATCAGCCGAGTTGCAGATCCGCAAGGTTTCCTTTTACTTCCTCTCTCGTGTTCCTCCGTGCTCACCCATGAATCGCGTTCCAGATTGCCGGTGAACCAGGCATGATCTCGGCCCTTTTGCAAATAATTGCTGCAGATTCCATCGATCCGTGCGTAGCCGCAATTAACTGTGTTCGACCCGCTTATCTTCTTGTTTCATCTAGCGCGACGCGCCAGTCTTGCTCTGTCTGGCTCAAAAACCGCGTCCACACGTGCTATGTTGTCGAACCCTCTAGACAAGGGGATCTTGCACCCGTACCAGATTCTGACCGTGCAGCACTCCGCGCAAATATATTGCCCCTTCTTTCTACAGCGCCTTCGCGAAATATCACCGTTCAAGTTGCTGCCACTCTCAAAACCATCGTTGCCAATGATTTTCCTGAGAGATGGCCCAATGTACTGAACGACATCAAGTGCATGTTAATCAGTGGCAACGTTCGCGAAGTCCACGCTGGTTGTATCGCTACTGTGGAAGCGATCAGAGCATTCCGGTTCGTCTATTCTGCACTATCCCCGCCAAATTCATGTTAATTCATATTGTCTGCCAACTTAGGTTCCGTCAAAACACCGAAATTAGACCACGGATGGTTGAGGAACTTTTTCCAACTCTTGTTAACATCGCTTCGCAAATGTTGCAAACCCCTCCTAGCTCGGTTCAAGAGATTCCAACAATGTTACATCTTATCATCAAGGCATATAAGACGAGTATTAGCGTGGAGCTCAGTCCTCATCAGCAAAAGGCGGAGAGTATTATGCCTTGGGGTCAGCTCTTGTTCAACGTCGTCAACTTGAGGCTACCCAAAGAAGCTGTACCCGAAAATGAAGAAGAACGGGAAGACTGTGAGTGGTGGAAGGTGAAAAAGTGGGCATATGCCGTCCTCGGTACTCTTTTCCATCGGTGATTAGTTCATCTACGCGCATATACACAACTTTGACCTATCTTTCAGTTATGGCAACCCTTCTCAACTTCCAACTACGTTGAAAAAGGATTACTTGGGCTTTTCTCAGCATTTTGTGACTGCGTTCGCCCCCGAGATCCTCAAGATGTACCTGGGTCAGGTTGATCTTTACGTCTCGAATCAAGAATGGCTTTCCAAGAAGTGTCAATATCACATATTCAGCTACTTTACTCAATGGTGCGTGATTTGAACTCCCAAAATCTATTATATTCTCAAATGCAAGGTTAGCATTAAACCAAAGTCTACCTGGACACTCCTTAAGCCCCATGTCCAGAACCTCATCTCTACTTTTGTCTTCCCACAACTTGCTTTTAGCGATTCTAAGCAAGCCTCTTGGGAGAGTGATCCCGTAGAGTACCTTCGCGCTTCGATCGGTGCGTAGTCTAGTCCGAGGACCTCGCATATTGAAAATATTTTGGTCAACGTAGATGAGTATGAGAGTTTCAACTCGCCAGTCTCTGCTGCTACAACATTCCTTTACTCTCTCGCTACGAATCGTACCAAGGCAACATTTTTGCCAACATTGACCTTTATCAACAACGTCCTGGGCTCGTAAGCATTATATCTCTAGCCCCGGCCGCAAATTGATATCGTCATTCAGAAATGCTCCTGCTCCACAGAGATTTGGGGCTCTAAATATGACTGCAGCCCTCGGACCTTGGATGTTAGCTCACCCCGATGTCAAGGATAAGATGGAGCAATTTGTCATGCAGTTCGTCGTTCCCGAGTATTTGAGCAGGGAACCTTATCTTCGTGCAGTGGTGCGTCCTACCTATTGGTGTATATGGGTCACAATTGATGAATTTCCCTTTAGGCATGCGAGATTCTCGGAACAGTCACAAAGACTGGTATAATCTGGTCTACTGAGGAGGTGAGTCAGATTCGTACGTTATGCTGGCGCTGGTTACCTAAATTCCCTCGTCCGCCAAATAGAATCTGGGTGTTCAATATAGGGCGGTCATTTCGTTGCTGGATGACCCCCAGCTGCCTGTACGAGTCCACGCAGCGCTGGCGCTCACGGAATTGGTGGTCAATAATGAATCAGTCAAAACTGCCGTTGCGCCCCAGGTTGGCAAGGTCATACAGGGTACGTTCCTTGTTGAGCGGATTAGGGCTGCCACCCATTTATCCTGTCACCGTCATAGACCTCCTGAAACTATCTGATGAAACTGATCTCGAGATCCTGAACCACGGCATGGAGGTGATGGTGGACTGCTTCCAGACCGAGCTGCTGCCTGTGGCTACTCAGCTTGCTGCTCGCTTGGTTCGTTCATACCGATTTAGCCAGATTTGCTAGACTGATATGGAATCTGCCAGTGCGAATCGTATATGCGGCTCGCAAAGGAGAGTAAGGCTCAAGAGGATGCTGCACTGTCGGTCGATGATGATGCTGTTGGAGATGGAGACGATGACAAGACGTATGCCGCCATGAACGTCGCCAAGACTATTGGAACGGTATGTGTCAACACCTCTTTTTTTGATTTATTATATTGAAGCTGGGCTAGGTCGTCACCTCCATTGATAATGCTCCTGAGATTCTTGCGCAAGTGCAAGAAGTCATTGTGCCAATTATCATCTTCACTTTGGAGAATAAGCTGTTAGGCAAGTTTATCTTTCGTCACTATTTATGAGATACTAATTTGTGCTTTCAATATTATAGAGCTGTTGGATAACATGTACGATCTCGTGGACAGTCTGACGTTTCGCATGCGGGCGATATCCCCAAGCATGTGGCCCGTCCTTGAACATACCTATAAACTGTTCAAATCCGACGCTGTAGACTTCCTTGATGGCGAGTATCATTGTCGAGTCTTTCAAAGATCGTCCCTTGGCTAACTGCTACCAGAGATGCTACCGTCGCTTGACAACTTTGTGTCTTATGGTTCTGACGTGATTAACAATCGGCCGGCCTACAAGCAAATGTTGGTCGACATATACACGACAGCTATGACCAGTGAACAACTTGGTGAGAATGACCGTGTCAACGGATGCAAGTTGGCCGAGTCACTATTGCTCAATCTGCGCGGCAGCTTGGACGACGTGAGTATCAGCACCCCAACTCTCTTACTTTTTACTTATGCGTGTCGATCCGCAAGTTCTTGCAAATCATAACGATCACGGCGTTGAGACACTTGGACAAGGCCGAGAGCAAATCCCTCAAACTCTCCAACCTTGAAGTCCTCGTCAACACCGTTTTGTACAATCCTAAGGCAGCACTTCACTTTATTGAGAGCTTCCGCCCTGGCATGGCTCGTGCATTTTTCGAAAATTGGTTTGGAGCGATCAAGTCGGCTGACACAAAGTTGCCGCGAGTGCACGATAAAAAATTGAATATTGTTGCGCTTTGTGCGTTGCTTAAACTCGCGCCTGGAGATATCCCGCCGATTTTGAAGGATGGCTGGCCTGCGATTGTGGGTGGTATCATCAAGATATTTAAAGACCTGCCGTCAGCCATTGAGAGTGTGTCGCTTCCGGTCTTTGTAGCTTTGGTTAATTTTACTGACTTATGACTAGACCGTCAAAAGCTAGAAGACGAATTAGAGACTGAGTTAGAAGACGACAGTGATAGCGATGAGAAATTGTTAAATATGAAAGAAGATGACGGTGAGCTGTCGTTCGCCTGTCAGACAGAAATCGTCGCTAATTCTGCATGAAGAGGATGTCTGGGATGAAGAGGATACGTATCTTGAAATGCTTGCGGAAGAAGTGAAGACTTGCATGTATGATTCACTGGGCATTATTGACTATGTTTGTACAGAGTGCTCGCCTTCGTGAAGCCGCTAAAGAGTCGCGGAATAACGAAGACGATGCGGGGAGCTCTTCGGAGGAGGAAGACCTTGAAGAGGAGCTGGGGTATATCAGCCCTCTCGACGTTGTCGACCCCTATATCACCTTCAAGCATGCTCTCACATGTCTGTACTACGTTCGTTGCCGTTTTCCCATGTTGCTAACACCCTACTCGCACAGCTTTCCAAATGCAAAGTGGTCCTTTATACCAGGCAGCCACAACGGCGTTAACTGTGGAGGAGCAAACGGCCCTTATGGAAATTATGCGGATAGCTGAAACTCAAACAGGTGCTTAAGATACCCCGACAAGGTAAAAAAGCCCACCTGACAGCGAGTATTCAAATAACGAGATGTGAAGTGTGTAAAACATTTACGACTGTCTTATTGCCTTATCACTATATTGACTTTGTCATTGCCTTGTTCTGTTTTTACCATTCCATACCATTGTGCATGTACTTGGAGCGGATCGTCTTATTCAATGAGGTGCCAATAAATTTCCCATGAACCAATTGCACCTGACCCTTGGTCGAGCGCCGCAAATCCTTTTGGTCGTGCAGCATCACACCATTTTTCTGCTCTACCGGCCGTTAGTGCTTTACGGATTCTCAACGGAATAGCTATCTAGCATATATGTAATGTTTTTTGCCCAAAGCGGAACTTATGATATGTATCTGGCGCTCGGTCCGATTAAGGCTATGCCGGTTCGGGACACTTTCGGAATAAGGTGCATGGGATCTCTTCTCAGCTTCTATTATTCGTGTGAGCATGTCCACTTCCTAACTGGCTTATGCCCGGGAAAAAGAAGGGTCGGAGAGTTCGGACCTACACCACTGTACGCCCATGACGCGTGTGGATGGATGCCTATCACTCGACAGTCATCAATCTGCGTACATAACTTGTGTAGTTGTATATACATGCCACTGGTGAGGTTATTATCGCTCGGCTGGAGACTCCCCTGTCTGTCTGTCTGTCCGCCCGCCCGCCCGCCCGCCCATTCCTACGAACGTAACCCACGGATAACCATGTCATCCCGTAACATGGAAAATTGCACACCGTCCGAGTAGCTGTCGCACCGGAGAGATAAGCTACCGATTCCCAGGCCGTGTTTTTCTGATTTAATCCCTCTCTCCCCTGTATCGCGTGTCGCAAGTAACTAGTGGCTGATTCTATTAAGCCAGGAAGCTGGAACCAGTTCCAACTTGGATTCGAAATCACCTGGTACCATTTTATTTTATTTTTGATTTTCCGTCCAGGTTCTGGATCAATGCAATCATGACTGGTTTTTATTTTATTTTCCCTCGCTGCATTACGCGCGGGAACTGACATCCATTTCTGATGTATTCGATTTGTTTTTGTTTCTTTTTTCGCAAAGGAGATCTCCGTCACATCTTGTGTACGCCCAACGGGGATTGGAAATTGGGAAGGGGAAAAAAAAAACCCAAAATGAATATGGAGACGTTATCAGCTGTCATTATACATAGCCTAGTTCGCCTCCATACTTGGTCGCACCTTACGTTGCGTTATCACTTGAACTGGTATCAATATCTTTAGCTGCTGATTAGCGCTCATCGATTCTGGAAGCGAAAAGCTCGTTTGACAGTTGCTGCGTCTCAGTTCCTTGGAGCAGGAGCAGTGGCAACGTTCAAGCTTCTTCATGTACGTTGAGATAACAGCAGCGAATGCCAGGTCGGTTCTTTTTCTATCCCACGCCAAATTTCACACATCCACACAATCATAGACTAGAGAATCGGATAACATATATACGTCCTGACGATGCAGAGTTTCCCACCTTGCTTGGTTAGTTGGGTCGTTCGTCACGGCTTCCGAATTCCACGCCTCTACTAATCGGAAAGAACGAGAATAACTAGGATATATTCTCGCTATCACCCGTAATTCTCGTCAGGGAATGGACGTGAATAAGATATTGCTCCCGACGTATTATTGGTTTCAGGCCCTTGTACCGATGTCTTGAGTGAGGAAAGTGTTTATTCGGAGCTTTCACGCAGGTGACGGAATTCATTATTTTTTTAAAATGAAAAATGAAGCTGTCTGTGCGTAAGAGCACGGTTCGAACTTACGGCGATATAGACTCCACGTAAGGACAGCTTCACCCAAGACAGGGGAAGCGGCTCATCGCCTTTTGGAGGATAAGGAGCCGGCCGTTTTACTTCTTGTCCGTGCTAATCGACTGGAGGGTTCCTCCTCCCGTTGTCGGCTTTTACCGGCCTCGGCAGTGTCTTTCTCAGTACCCTTGGTGCTCCAGTCGCAGAATTTCCTACGGGAAGCGTTACTTCCAAACTCTGCATACTCTGACCGTGTGACCATGCATTGTGTGAATTCTGGTTGGCTTGCAAAGCTGAGAGCAGCCCTGTACGCTTCTGTAATTGGTCTGTTTGTGGATTATCACAATTTGACCGGAAGTTCGAAAGGAAATGCGCACTCTACGCTTTCATAGATTGTGACCTCGCGGTCGACGGGAGCCAGAGATCGCAATTCATTCAATCTTGTTACAATCAGACGTGGCGTTGCGGTCAAATGACTAGTGTTTGGCTTACAGCCGTTGACGGAAATTAGGAAACTTAGTGTTGCCACCAATCAAGCCGATGTTTGCCCAGAACAAGCCTTGCAGTTCTTCGGACAACAAGCCGATGGACAAGGCGACCGCTCCTGCCAATCCCATTTGGTCGAGTCCTATGAAATGCATGAAGCTTCCTGTGATCATGCTGAGATAGACGAACCTATATCGTCTGGACGGAAGATGATTTCAGGGACGGTGAACCGCTCGCTGTTCATGACAAGCACCTGATCATAACTGTTCAGTGTGTCGCTAGGTTCTCTGATGCGGCCTTTTTTTGCTTTTGTCAGGTCAGGTAGAATGTACTCTTGGACGATTGTATTAGATTGGGCGTCAAGCCTGCCACAATTGTAGAAGAATAGAAGTGCATTGATATGGCTGCGCACCGGCAAGTCTCCAGATCCATTCTAAAGTCCAGGGAAGCAAAACAGCAAGACTCCTTCACGTGGTTCATGATGTATGTCTCATCCATCATGTTCCATTGCCGGAAAGATACAAGCTCTTTCAACTGATTCGTTAAAAGTTTCCCACCTACGTCGAGCCTGAGCCAGATGTGAAGGATTTGAATATGTAGCAGGTAGCAGATAAGCGCACCTTTTCACGGCACTCCAGACAATTCGCCGATTAAGAATAGGAATAACATGTGTAAAGCTAAATCCTGAATCCACCAAAAGCATACATTCTGGCCCAGGCGCACCCTGGAAAAGCGTTCCGTATGGCACCAAAGACGCCGCTGAGGACCTGTCATTGTAAGGCCAACACGGGACGAGCCGTGACGTACGGGTACATCGATAGTACGATTGAAACTCATACTCTTCGAACACAAACTGATCGTATATTTCTTGGATATTTGGGAGGTTAAAATACGGTTCAGTGATCAGGAGGGAAGAATTGGTCGTGTCAACCTTGTTTTCGGAACGTGAAAACGATAGAGTCGGAAATATGGCCTAGCAATTACCCCAAGGACTTCGTCTGAGAAGATGCCATCCCAGACCGCTTTCTGGGCATCCCAATCAATAAGATAACCCTGCAAGTGTCAGGGATTAACACATTAAGACTTGGCCGCTTTACCTTTTCGAAAGGGAAGCGGTAATGCAGTGATGAATAGTCTTTGCAGCGATCGAATTCGTGTCCGAAATAAGTTATTTTGTCACTCTTTGAGCGAATGACGGCGTTGGGGATTAATCTAGCAAGTCTGTGAATAAAAGCAGGAAAAGAGAGAGTGAGAAAAGCCGATACTGGAGTTGGTCGTCAGGAGAGCCCGCAAGGCCAGCCTTGACGGTGGAAGCGCCATTGTCGAGCACGATGGTGGGAAGGACCATCAGCAGACGATCAGCGTGGGAAGAGCGGGAGCCCCTGTAAGGGCCGAATTCCGCGTCTGCTGCTTACGGACGTCTTGAGCATATCCACGGATTTCGTGCAAACGAACCCCTGACGCTTCAAAGCCCCTCGGACCACCAACATCAGCTCTTTTTTTCATGTGCATCGCTATTTGGTCCCTTGAGCATCCGGAATACGCACTGTGAGTTCTGATCCGGCGCGATGGCTCCCTTCCATCCATAATTAACTGAAGAAGCCCTTTTTTTTTTGCTTCAGCATCCTGTCCAGCAACCGTGATGAGTATCTGGATAGGCAGACCCAGAATGCTCATTTTCATTCCTTCACCATCGATTCTTCAGATGGCGGCGGATCGGTTCTCTCTGGCCTGGACAAAAGGGCTGGCGGAACTTGGCTTGGCATAAACCGGGCCGGCAGAGTTGCTCTGCTGTAAGTACGATCCTCAAATCTCCAGGCATCCCGTGGGACGTTGATGCGCCCGATAGCACGAACATTACCGAAGATGCAACGAATTTTGGGACTTCTCGAGGCTCATTGGTCTCGTCATTTCTTCTATCAGATGCCTCCCTGCCGTTAGAGCAGGAGGCGCGCAGACTCGCAGCGCCAGATACCAAATTCTCTGGCTTTAATCTTATGCTCTTTGCGCCTCTTATGAAATCGGACGGCTCTTTATCCTACGAGAGTCTCTTGGTCACCAATCACGGTGCAGGTGGGGTTCTTGCTTCGAGGCCCCTGTGTGAAGATGAGCGCCGCTGCGGAGGTGTATCCAACGGTGTAGACGGAGCTGGTGGCTCTGACTGGCCCAAGGTAAAACGTGCAACCCAAGACTTTGATGCTGTCCTCCAAAGTTTGTCTCCTGACCATACCGAGGCCGAGCTTGTTAATCAGCTCATGGATATCCTCTCGTGGGTACCATTCAACCCGAGTGCGAAACTTACCCAGGTCTCACGATGTCACCACTAGCTGGACGAGTCAAGAACCTATCACCGAACGCGTTCACTTTCGCAAGACGGTCCACGTTTTGCCACTTGCGGTTAGACCGTCTGGAAGCGCACAACCTGGGACTTATGCTACCAGACTTTCCACTGTGGTTCTAGTTAGCAGGAATCGTGAAGTGCATTTTTACGAACGAGACGTGTGGGAGTTGGCCGAGGGGAAAGCTATTATGGCATCACCTTCGTCAACACGCGTCTTTCGTTTCAAACTAGATATTTAATAACGATTGTCCGTGTCGTGATTTCATACTAGTGGTACAGTGTGATTAGATATACAAATATCCATGAAATCAAATATAGTGTAGATGGTATGCTGATGGAAATAGCACAATACAAGATGTTGTCCGCAAGATTTGTGTTCTTTTAGATAGAGAAGCAGGGAGCGCTGCGCAATAGAATACGTATCGACCAAGAAATCAAGTAATGACATGTGTATAGATATTATGCTCCCCAGAGGATATGGGAAAGTAGGAATTGTACCCCCCATTGGTGAGATTGTTCCATTCTTGGGGTGAGACTGCCTGTGGGGAGCCGGTGTGAAACGAAGTCGGTCCACTTGAAGCAGAAATGGGCGACATAATTTCAGAAGGAGTGCGGCTTTCGTAGTTGTGCCCCGAGTCGTTAGGATCGTTGCCTCTAAAGTTGTCAGGTTGGTAATGAGTCGCGTGGGACCTGGTCGTCCACTGTACAACCACTTACTGGAGAAGGTGGTACAGCTCTACTACTCGTCGATACATCGCGCATGGTGTATTGGATGAATGAGACATGTATTGTCGGAGTGATGTTACCGAACTCCGCAACTGTTGCTGCAGCCCAATGTAGGTAGCTGCCGTCGCCGGACTGTTGCGACACGGGCAGTAACAGTGACCGTTGGTCGCGTACTGGTCTTCATACGGGCGTCCGTCTTCATAATTCCTCGTGATGGGATAACTACCCCCGTTCTCATGCTGAGAACCTTGAACTGAATTGGTCGTTTGGTCGTTGAGCTGCGTGTTTTGAATTTGCCCGTGAAATTGAACAGAGCCGTTTCCATTTACACCGTAGGAGTGGCGGTGGTGGCCGTTTTCATATGACGAGGAGGATGATCCACGGCCATCCGCGTGGAATGTGTTATGGTAAGGGGCCGGGGAGGGTGTGAAACGATACAGTTGGGTTGGACTTTCTGGACTGGGCTCTGTTTTTATTGGACTCAGAAGGCTCATATTCGAGACGCCGCGTGTCCCATTCGTGCCGTCAACTGTGTGCCCATTACGTTTCGAAATCGAAGTGCACTTCGCAGCCCTGGAATGCCATTTTTCGGTGGGATCCCCGTCGCGGAAATTATTTTCAGCCCATTTGGGATGAGGCTTGCCTACGACAAGTTGGTAAAACACGTAGCAAACAGAAAGTCCAAATTCACCTCTCAGTTCGCGCACCAAGCTTTCGAGCTCGGCGATCCGGTTGCGCAATCGCGTATTTTCATCAACAGAGGGGTCGTCTCTACCGTTTCATTGAGTTCATTAAAACAGGTGACAGGCTTTATCTACCTGAGAGCTGGATCGTCTATCTCGTATACGCAGAGCCCAGTCTGTCGAACACAGGGTCAGCTAAGTGACCATCTCACGATACGTCAATGGTAGTCTCACCAGGCCCAGTTGTATGCACCTCTGGCAAGGGCGCTTGCGATCGCACTTTTACTTTCGTCGTTAGAGGGAACACATAATGTATAAGCATAATGCTACCCACCTTGCGCTTGGACGTATGGCAATTGAGACAGCTTTGGGTAGTCCGATTTCTCCTTCTCTTTCTATTTTGGTCAAGTTATCGGGTGTAGAGAGGCGCAACGGTTATTAAGTCGGTAAGTAAAATCATTATGCAGCGATAGGCGCACTAAACGCTCGCGTACCTATGGTCGGTGTCAAGTGTGAACTCCAAGTCCATAATTTCGCCCTTGAGTTGCAGAGGTTGAAAGGACTCGGAAGGTAACATGGTCAGGTGCGGAAAGGGAACAGGCTTAAGCAGAATCATCCTGGTCCTTAAGTGCTGCCGATGTCATTAAGTAACCACACAGATCCATATTGCGAGATCAAGATCAGTGCCGACCACGGTAGGGGCTAGGATCCCGTTTTGGAAGCGCAAACGAATCAAATCAGTTAGTATTCACGGAAGGGCTGGGCGCAGGAATCTTTCGACTTCTTTTCTTTGCCTGTTGAATTACGCGTGACGGGGTAATAACGAAAGTAACGTACATGGAGTCACATCTAGACAGGAATGGGCATATCAGGTCGTGGATCAGTCGCCAGCATGGTTTGCTCACAACATGTGGGAGGGTTGTATTATTTTTAATTCCAGCCTCGCCAGTCCGGAAACCAACTTAAACACCAGGCTGTCAGGTTCCCGTCACTGTCCCAGTACATTCGGGGATACTGCACCGTTGCCTTTTATACAACAATAACCCCGCGCGCTCTGATGTCAGGGCCGGCTTGAATAGTGAATTCACATCTTGTGCTTATCATAAAGCGAACCGAAACACATAAGATTATTTCTCCCGTCAGCCAGATGTCGCGTCTTCAGGCTTGGACTGGTCCGCTGATCGAGAAATGGTGAGTTGTGTCCGACGCATCTCGACAATAACGCATACAAACGTTAGGAAATCCCTGGCGTCAGGGAGGATTAGGCTCGTGATCATTCGCATTCGGAACGTTCAGAAGTGGCACACAGTCATTACTGGATCATGAATGCTGTCATGAGAAGGGTCCATGAAGGCGAAGCCCTGCCTTCCCAACACGGAAGATCTGTGCAACCCGAAAACTGGTATTTCCTTGTGACAGCTAGTCCATAGGAGGTCCACGAAAGACGTGATTGCCAACGGATAGTCTTATGGTCGTCAATGCCTTGTGCAACATTTCGGCATCAATCACGACACAGATATGCTTGTTCTCAAATAGGAAGTTGGAGTTTGGATACTTCGTGCGAGAACACAGGATCTTGTCAAATGTAGTCATACTAGCGCTCCCCGTTGGCAACTGCGTGGCGCTCCATCTGACGGTCGGCGAGAAGAACCCGGAGCTGCGGCGCCATACGTAAAGCATCCTTTTCATGCATAAGAATATACTTGAAGCCACGATGGTTGCGAAAGCGAATACATCTAGAGCCATTTTTGAATGAACGTGTCAATGTATCGAGGATGGACGTGAGCCAGACTTACAATCATCCGCGGAAGGCGGGACGCAAAATCTAAATTAGGGCGCGATTTCACATCCCAAACCTTCCATTTCTTTGGTTCATCTCCTAAGTCTATCTGCAGAAGCATTCACCGCACTGACGCTCGTACCTGGAAGGCGCTGCTCAAACACGGCACTAGAATTGCGCTCCCTATATACCCCCTGCGTAGACACAAACCTATGGACCACTGAGCCTCGCGAGGCAGTTTCCAAGGTGCCGCCTGCTCCAAACCAAAGTTACTAATATTAGCGAATGATGCAATTTTCTCACCGAGGACGAGATGACCATTTCACGCTACTAATGAAGGAGTAGTGTGTCCCACAATCAAACAACTGTAGACAATCGTGATAACCATGCGATAAGATGCTCAAGCATGGCAATCACAATCCCATATTGCAGATCTCCCTGCTGGCAAAAAGTTGATGGACTAACCCGTTTAGACATCGTTCACAAGCAGCCGAACATCGTGCCAAGACACCGTTGCAGACGTACCTTTGCCAGGTACGTCGTGCGTCCGATGAATGTCATAATGGTGCTCAACGCAGTGGCTAGATCTCAATCAATTGATCAGTACCCTGCACCATGGACGGAATTGAAGGAATAAAAAACCACCGCGAATTCGAAACAGTCGCTATTTGCAGCGTATCACAAGACAAACATCTGAAACACACGATTGTTCGTGGCACCCTAGTCAAATTGGCTGTCAGCTGTCAACGGAACTTGCGTTATATTCGGCGCGGAAGGGCGAAAAATGAAAAAAGGTTTTCGCTGCCAGCAGGCCAAATATAAACAAACAATGCTGATGCCGAGAAGCCTTCAGTGAAGCATCTGACGACGTGTCGCGTTGGACCGATTTTGATCAAATAGGTATGTCAGACAGCCTCATAAGGTATGTTCTCTCCTTTATCCAATCATAGGAGCTAATCTAAACTCAGAAGTTCTGCAACGAAAAATATGAGTCCGATTTCTTCCAAAGAAGAGTCAGAAGCCATCTTGTCACCTGAACTTGAACCGGATCATTCCCCCGAGCCTGGCATAGGTGGTACTCCCGTGAGATGTGAGTGCTGGTGCTATGTCCGAAATGTCAAATAGACGCGTTTCAAAGGGTATGATGTAGGTTATGCTACAAATTTGCTGCGACAACACGTTGATTACGCAAGGCGGACCGCACAGAGCCTTATACAAAAATTACGCCATTCCAGGAGAAGCATGATACTAGCATCGAGTGCGCGAAGGTCAAGCGGTTGAGCATATGTGCACGCTAATGCATCCCAAGATTTTTCTACAACCCACTTACGCTCTCAGCTCTGAGCGTTGGTCTCGTCATTCTTGCCTACGTCGCTACGACACAAGACGTGCTGAAAGAAGGAAGCGACAAACAGAGGGTGTAAGGCGCAATTCAGGTCGTTGAGATGATCGTTAACCATCTTTTAGCGGTGTGTACGCTGCTATTGCGTCATTTTTGGCCTTCTCCATGATACAATTCCGTGACGGACCGTTCATACGACCGCACCCCGCATTTTGGCGAATCGTTCTTGGCATTAATCTATTGTACGAGTTGGCACTTGTCTTTTTACTTTTTCAAGATCTCAGCACTGCACGTGGCATGATGACGTTGATCGATTCAAACCTTGGCAAGCCGCTCCCGGAGAAAAGTTACGCCGAAGACTGTTCACTTAATGTCAAAGCGTTATGGAACGCTCTTGACATATTTTGTGTCGCTCACACGTTAGGGTGGTTCGGGAAGGCCATGATTCTGCGTGATTACTGGTTTTGTTGGGTGCGTAGATCGTGGAGTGAACACAGTTTGATATCAATGTGGCATAGATCCTCAGCATCGCATTTGAGCTTGCTGAATATAGTTTGCAACACCATCTTGCCAATTTTGCAGAGGTGTGTTGATTACGTCGTACCGGTAAACACCTGTTTATATTAATTAGTGCTGGTGGGACCATGTATGCCTATAGCGCAATTGCTGACTTAATCCCTTGTTCTAATGTGGCGAAGTGGGTTTTAGATGTTCTTATCTGTAATTGGTTAGGAACCTATTTGGGTAAGTCTGACACTTGGACGAGTTTGTCAAAGACTCACCTAAAAACACAGGGATGAAAGTTTGTCAGTACCTTGAAGTCAAGGTGTGTGACAGAGTATTCCCAAACGCTCGTCTCATCTATCCGGAACTGACAGCCGTATGAATGGCGTGGCTTCCGGCAAACTCGCGGCATTGGACCGAAAGCGAAACGAGTTCTTAGTCAGTTCTCGCCTCATGACTTCACGTCATTCAAATGGGGCACTGCAACTTCATTTACAAATTACATATCCGTCGTGCTTCTTCTTGCTATGTTTTTAGCTGCCGAGCTGAACCCTTTTTACTTGAAGGTACGCTTTCGTACGTCCTACCTGATCGACGCCTCTTTGATATGGTCTTTATCAGAGCTTGTTATGGTTAGAGCCAGATCACCCTATTGTGATAAGCCGATTGGCGGGTATCTTCCTATGCGCCTTACCAGCTGTTCGTGAACTGTACCAATATGTTCATGACCCAAGGTTTGATGGTGGATCTTATGATTTAATCAAGTGACTGATACAAGTCAGGCGAGCTGTAAGGATGGGCCAGCATGTCTGGCTAATGATTGCGACCATTGTTACAGAATTACTTGTCATCACGAAATGGAGTCAAGGAGTATTCACGGCGCCAACTCCGCCTAGCGTGAAGGTTGGGCTGACCGCAGGGGCGATTATATTGATGCTTTACCCTATTGTACAGGTAAGCAACCCGCCCGCCCTTGACGCCCTGACTTCACCATCCCACAGTTTGGCTTACCTGCCATACGTCGATATATCCGAAAACATAAGAGAGCAAAAAGGAAATCTCATTAGCTCCCCCCTTGCCCTTGATCCTCCGCACCTGCAGTATAGTACCGTATCGTAGAGACCTCATCACCACCTTGTACATACATTATTGTTGTTGTAATCGCATATTTGGGCGTTTCCTTCCTTCTTGGCTCTATTCACATATCATATATGAAGAGCTGCGGATCTTAGTACATATCGCGGATGAACGTATTGCTTGTTTACATGGCTTGATTCATATGCGCCCTTAGTATCTTTCCCACTCTTCCCGGTTCGCCACCTTGGGCTTAGTGACGTGCCATTCTGGTCTAGCAGCGCTATTTAACTTTGGCTTGAAGTTAATGCATCGGAGTTTAAATCATGTACATTGTTTGGCTAAGGCACCTTGTATAAACATAAATATGCACAGCCACGCTTCGTCAGAACGCCCACTTGGCCCACAAATTCGATCTGCACCATCTAGTCAGACATGCCTCGAGCGGAAGGTATATATTTGATTTTGAATGATTCATCGGAGAATTGACGTTATCGTAGTTGGCACGCCCAAGTACATCGCAAACAAGATGAAGTCAAAAGGGCTTCAACGTTTGCGATGGTATTGTCAAGTCTGCGAGAAGCAATGTCGTGATGAGAACGGGTTTAAATGCCATGCGCAATCAGAGGCTCATTTACGTCAGATGCTTGTTGTCGGGGAGCATGCCGGCAGACACATTGCCGATTTCTCGTCCCAATTCCAACATGAATTCGTGACTCTATTATCACGAAGGTTTGTGTTTTTCGCTTGAATCTCCGGTAACACTTACTGATTGAAGTCCAGATATAACACCAAGCGGGTCTTGGCCAACAGGGTTTACCAAGAGTATATTTCTGACAAGAATCACCTGCACATGAACGCTACACGTTGGGTCACCTTGACAGAATTCTGCAAGAACCTTGGGCGTTCAGGAATAGCTAGAGTTGACGAGACTGAGAAGGGTTGGTTTATTCAGTGGGTTGATAACAGTCCCAAGGCATTGGCAAAGCAGGTATGGCATATACCCCCAGCCATTCCTCTTTCAATGACTCACTTATTATGCAGGAGGCTACACTAAAGAAGGAGCGGGCGACCATGAACGATGAACAACGCGAGCGTATGCTCATCGCAGAACAGATAGGGAGAGCTGCGGTAGAGGCCGAGAAGGATGATACATCACCTTCGGATACACCGCCCAGAGAAGAAGGTCTAAAACGCGACGAAGGTACTGAGAAGGTTGTTCTATCCTTGGCGCCCAAGCCCAAGCCGGAAATGGGACCAGTGATATCAACGCTCGGGGGCGGGCTAAAACTAACCGGAGTGAAGCCAGGAGGCAATCCGCTTAAGCGGCCAAACGTGTTCAAGACGACTGTTTCTTCGAAAGGGGCCCCATCATCTGGGGAAGAACCAGTGAAAAATGACAACAAGCGTCTCGTACCGATGTCAATGGCTGAGAAGCTCATTCTTGAGGATCAAGAACGCAAGCGGAGACGGATGGATCGAGATAATGTATGAACATGAATCATATTGGGCTTCTGCCCTCTAATACCTGTATCATCCATGTAGCTTACATTGCCTCAGATGAATCAGTAATTTTGCGCAATTGTGTCTGACACCAAAAATGATGTTAGTTAATTTCCTTCAGTTTCGTCATCGAATCAAGCCTCGAGGCTCCATCATGCCTAGCCCAGGTCGTCGCCGCATGTTGTGCAACGAACGTTTCTTGAGATGGACCCACTTCTCTGATGCCCACCCGCGATGGATTAAGAACAGGTACCAACAACAGACAGTCACATGCCACCTGAAATTTGGAAGTACATCGCCATGAAGAAGCTGTGGTACGTGGACGCTCCACATATCATAGGTTTGCTTACATTGCTGTAGCACGAACTTCCAATCGTGGACACCAACGTGATTGTAGACTCGCAAATTTTACTGTAGTTATTGTGGTGGTGCCCATCATCATCGTCCAAATATGTTCATATAAATGATTTTGGAGGCGGCTGACAGTTCGCGATGGGAGAAGCTCACAGCCCGTTGTCCTTCCAGAGGCTGGCTAGGTATGCATCGTTCCCAGGATGGGTGCGGGAATTCATGACATCTCGCAGTGACTCAACCGTTCATTGCTCCTGCACTTTACAAAAAAAATATTTCTCATTGGCAACATGACAATCAAAGATGAATGGACCTTATCGATCGTCATGGGATCTAATCCAATGGAGAACCACGCCAAACATTCATTGTATGTTCACAACGATGTCTATTTTTAAATTTGATTGTGGCATGCGTTTGATACTTCCAAAGACAGAAGATTTCGCGGAAACAGCTGGCATGTGGACTTTGCCAACGGCGACTTAATTAAACTTTTTCAATGCAAGCGCGGGTCTCAATTGGGCTAGAATACCGATAGGGCACTGGGCTATGGGCGACGACCCGTCCTTGGCCGGAACTTCGTGGCGGTATTTTCTGAAGGCGTAAGAATTTTAGAAGCCGCAGCAATCGTCCATCTCATCAAGAGTCTTGCCTTTAGCATCGAGTGGAGAAGCAAGTATGGTGTATGGATATATCTAGATCTACATGCTATACCCGGAAGTCAGAATGGCTGGGTAAGATTGTCCAAGTCGGTCGTCTACCTTTTCTTACATTGTGACCGTTGGCAGGTGCATTCTGGAAAAAGTGAGTTTGATTCCGCAACCATTCCGTGATACCCATCGCCTTTTCTGATCGGGAGGTTTCGTCAATTTGTGAGACTCCAATTCCTCCGTTAAGATATTGTGTCTGAATGCGAGCATACATGGTGTCATGTGAATGGCGAATGCGCAATGGACATTGACTTATCTCCGAATCCTGACCGAAGAACAGTACAACGATGTCGTTGGCATGTAAGTATGGAAACCGAGTTGGGAGAAGCGTTCACGTCAGATCCAAATTAGTGTGGGTATTGTGAATACAATACGCTGGAGTACCATTGAACCGTGGTACAGAGCTCTTACCTTTTCGGCATATGAGGCAATCAGGACGTCGTCGTATGTGCTGAATCTCCTATCCATCTTATGCAACCGCCTTATTTTTTTTCCAGAGACCACACATTTAACAATGGTTTCCATGGGGTAATTGTTTTCCTGTTATCCGTAATGGATTATGCATTTCTCACCTCACCACTTTTCCTAGCCTACCGTATGGGAAGGATTATCCCATTTCTATCTTAGTGAGAATGCCATTCTCACCCAAATAGCAAATGCTGACATTACGCGCTACTCCCTGATAGGTTCCTTCAGGGCGCAGACCGACTAGTCGTGGAACAACAAGTTTGTTCTTCACATTAAACTCTGCTTTCATAAACTTACAGCGTGAAAACAGTGCTTGGCGTATATGGGTGATCAAAGGCCGTTAGTTCACTTTTTCATTTCTCGCGCTGTTCACTAATTTTGGCAGACTTTGACGTTATAGCCATCAAACCTTGGTGCGTCATGCATTCTATCATTTCCCAGTGCCTGGGTCATGGCAACGAACCATTGGTTCACGGAGAGCATTTGGCGTGACATTTGGTGGCGAATTCTCAATAGCAATACACGATTGCGATGGTTCGTATGCGACCATTCCTTTTTGAAAGTGACATGGGAATCATTCCGAATATGTCATTTTCGCTCAGGCTCAATGGCATCGGATCAACTCCGAGCCCTCCAGATTGTGTTTCATGGGACGACTGGACGTAGGCAGCGTCATAAGGCCTTCAAGGTGTTATTGCCCTTCTGAACAATCACCAGTCTTACAATTCCTCAACTATCGATGAACCGGTCACCATTGCGTCAACGGATGCTCTCCAGACCTTCTCTCCCTGGACATTGGGGACCAGCAATTCAGGCACCATGAAAGCGCTGCTCAGCCCTCTCTGGCATTACAACTCAGGTCTCCAGAGAGGATGGATACCGAAAGGCTGCTGCCGAATCCATTTCGTATGTCTGACTTTATTTTCTTTTTCAGACTCGAGAGAGCGATTAGGCACTGTGCCGTCTTGGGTAGTTCACAATCTTGACAGTAGTTTTCGTTCCACCACTGCTGGCAGTGCAAGCATTCGAACTGAGCGGTCAATTCAATCTTCTCACTCTAATCCAGTCAGGCGGTATTGAACCCGCGATAGCCATATTTTACGTCTTCCCTCGTTCTCTTTTCTCGGGATCAGAAATGAACCTGTTACCGGTATACCCGCCAACTTCACCGCAGCCCTATCGATCGATGTTGGATGGAGCAATCCACGCGACCATATGTGTCAGTATCATTGTTTATTCTGCGGCACTCTGTCGCAACCGATATTGATGACGTTCATCAGACGATTATCCCAGGGGCCCAGATCCTAATATGCGAATTCCGAGTCATTCCCAGTTTAAAGCAGCGCGTGGAACGCCCTTCCGACTGCGCCCCGAGTCGCTCCTTTGATTCCACGATGTATCTAATTGATAATAGCTTTTGCAAATACCTTTCCCACGTCGTAGAGTCTATTCGAAGGATGTTCCCTGTTCTCTTCGTTTCACATTCATCTCACACATGTGACATCTAGCGTTATATTTACTCCTGCAAGCTGACCTTTGTACCAACTGATTTATCAACTGCAGACATTTTTCTAGATCCATGGTTGCTCTTGGGAGAACTGGTGAACACGATCTCAAAGGGATCGACACATGGCACATCAGGTGACAGACTATAGAAAACATGAGGATGCATGTGCAGCACGTTGCACTGTCATATGCAAATGGAGCATGGGATTACCGTCCCTAGATCACACAAGAAGAGGACCGTACCAACGCACCAACTTTATGGGTGCATTAACATTCAGAACTGCGTGCAGGTTAAAGCAACAGCAGGAACAATGCACATGGAACCCCTGCAGATTGAATGGCTAGCCTGAGAGCTTATCACACGGTCTGCATGTCCTTGATGGTCAGCCCTACCAGAGATATGAATGGAAATTTCCATTTTCAAACTTCCCTCATGTCCATCCAAGAAGATCCTCAGA
Source organism: Amanita phalloides (assembly GCA_032173475.1). Lineage (NCBI taxonomy): Eukaryota > Fungi > Basidiomycota > Agaricomycetes > Agaricales > Amanitaceae > Amanita > Amanita phalloides. The sequence goes on along the minus strand of JAENRT010000048.1, from coordinate 62,830 downwards.
ATGCGAAAAGCAATGTGCAAGGAACCATTTCTATGCAAGAAATTTTCTGAAGAAGGATATTCCCTTGATGCATTTCCTGAACTGGCACGGGAGAGAAAGTTTGCCGAGTACAGATTGGTACGCACCTCTCGACACGTGCGCGTTGCCTACGATCGTTGTCATTTCCATTACCAGAGACGTGGCCGAATTTGTGCACCTGTCTTGCTAGCGTCCGGTGAGGTTTGCTGCAGCGAAATACTGCGCGCTTCAGAAAGGGGATGGAAAAAGACTTCGGGATCACAGGTTATTAGTATTCTCGAATGCGCCGCTGAACCTCCATTCAACGACGGATCAGATCAGATCTGCAACATGCCACCGTCATAGGAATACTGTTTGTGTCGGATTGCCCCGCACAAATTCCGGAGTCGAATATGGTGATGTCGATGATCCTGAATGTATCGCACTCGTGCTGATGATGATGATTGAAAAGGTTAGATCCTGAATCGGATTAGCAGGTTGGCCATTATTCGTGACGTTGGCGTATGCTCCATACACGACTTCTTTTCTAGACCGTCTTTACACATCTGTAGCTATGTCATGCTAGGGATCTCACAAGTGCGCTTACCGGAGTAAGCAGCAGACGTTCATCGGCGATATGATGCTCAGGAGGCGTGAACAGATGACGAAGAATTTCGCTGACATCATGGCTTGCCGTACGTTTCCTGGTTTTCCCGAAGCTGCCTTCTACCCTGGAGCTAGTTATCTCCTGTCCCGATGGTACACCAAGAAGGTAAATGTTAAACTTAGAATGTCTTCTGCTACTTAAGCTTGTCGTCAATAGGAACTAACCTTTCGATCCGCTGTGCTTTATGCAGGACTTCTCATCGAAAATGCCATTGGTGCTGTACAAACCCAACGCCTCATTGATTGTTTATGGCTCATTGTGTTCTAGCTCATGGCGGCTGGAATCATGGCTAAAATAGAACGGGAGCATGGAATCAGGTCTTGAAGATGGTAAGAGTTTTTGGTGTCTTATCTTCTACTCGTCGGGCTCACGAAGCTCTCGAAAGGCTATTCTTCACTGAGGTAAAGGATACACGATGTCATTAATATAATCAAAGTTTCTGACTTATTCTAAAGGGTGCATTCATCATGTTTATTAGGTTAAATGCGACTCTGTGCCATCCCCGAAAATCCTAGGTCGGGTGTAGTCCTGTTTGTAGGAGGCCGCTCCCAGACCATGTTAATGGTGCTATACCCTTATTGTCTTACGCCTTGCCGCAGCAACGTAAGCCCCACAATGCTAGATAGCTATCCGCGAAAGAACGACAGCTTGCGCAAGTACGGCTATCAGAGAATGTCAGAGAAGCAGAAGTAGTTGCAGCGCAGAAGATTCGTACGTACGTCCTTCTCTCCGCCAGTGAAAATATTGCCACATTTCTCGGCAGACCTTTGGCGGGACTCTTGATGGCAATAAAAGACGTCAAGGTTCAATTATTTTTCAATTGTTCGGCTTGATCGCAATACTTTTCCGACCTATGATTGGGTTCATTTTGGATTCAAATAAAAACACGATTTTGATACGTTGTAGGATGACGAATACATTTGGTGTCAATGTAACCTGATGGTTGCTCCTTACTACGTACGGGCGATACAAACATCATGGCAGTCTATAAAAAATTGTCGATTTCCCCTAGGGTCTTCGCGTCCGTTATCTGTGGGCAGGTCGGTCATGTTTCCCCGCAGTAACGATACGACCTCATCTTAAATTGACAGGTAAAACAGGGAAGGCTTCTTCCCTATCATCGTATCATTGCAAACTCTACTGCGTGCGTCCGGCAGCGGTAGGTATATTCCTGATGGCTTGCGGATTTGCAGGCGAATACATTTCTCGTACTCAACAATATTGGCAACATGTACGTTAAACTCTGGTGCAAATACTACGTTGTCCCAGCACTGGATTGTATACTTGGAAACCCCAATGGAGTCCTCTGTACCGTCCCTCTATGGAGATATTACAGTGATGCTGCACTGGCTCGTAGTTCCCTGATCGCTCTCCGTAAGTGACGCTATTTTTGGATGGACAATAATAAAGCGACCGCAGTCATCCGTCAAACCCTTGTCCGTGAAAACGGGAAACTGGATGAAGACGAGATAACGGTGCTTCAAGGCACCAATAGCGCAGTCGAAGGGGCCGCGAATTTAGAATGATTAACGTTTGAGCAAGTAATGGAAAAACGCAAACACTACAGGAACCTTTGCTAGTCAACATGCAAAATTTGCGTCAGGCAATGAGGGACAATTTCTACGCCGAGGTCCTGATATCCCAGATGGGTGTACAAGGAGCGAGCGTTAGTGTTGTCCTCCTTTACCATGACGAGCAAAATTATTTTTTTCTCGTCATTGCCGTTCCCGCACTTTGCATGTCGTTTTATCCAATCAATCGTCGCACGATGCAACTCCTTTGCGAGACCTTTCTTCCTATGTTCGGGGTGAACCCAAACGCCGGCCAGAGCATAAACGAGCGATCCTTCGATCGCCTCGGGAATGTGAAAATTGAGGTTTCGTAACCTTTGCGGTGACATTGTCGTCGCCAATCCGACCCACGTTCCTTCATCATCGCCGTCTCCAGCGGAATTCGAATTCGATGGATCATCAGAACGGGTCGAACGCAGAGGGTTGACAACGACCCGGCCAATGATATTGATTCTGTCGGTTCCGTCAACACGCTCGTGCCAGGTTTCATCAGAGAACTGTGATTCTCTCTCGTAAGTGGAGGAAAACCCATATGGGTCCATCTTCAGGGCTGCCAGCCGTAACTCTCTGTATTTCCTGATGTGGGTATCTGCGGCGGGGACAGGGATGGGAAAGACGTCGAATGTGGCGTTGAGAGATCCGGACGCCATGTTCGAAACGTGGACGGAGTCAGGGTCGAAATTAGGCGAGATACCCATTTCCGTGAAGGAAGGAGCCTGGGGGAAGGAAGATTTTGCGCTGCTTGTATTTTTGGTTAGGATGGGAAAATTGGCGCCTCTATCTAACATCCGATCTATGCGACTTGGAAAACGCTAGTGGATTGGGCCGCGGCTGAATCGAGAACCATGTCGTGTATTTGTATGTTGGACGACGCCTATCACGCACTGTTCTATGGGCGCGCGCCACAAACCTTATACACACAGCTGGCCATACACGAGGTCAGACAAACTCGGGTTTGATCAGGAAACTGACCTTGTGGTGAATGACTTACATGACATTATTTTACTGTACTTTTCTTGTCTCATCATACGACTTTGGAGTGTCGCCGAGATGCCAGTCTGCCTCATGCGCTCGACTGATTTGTGAACCTGCATTGTCCACCAAACGGAGGTGCGGGAAGCCAAAGGTCGGCTCCGGGCTCCGAACTTATGGCGCGCGGCGCCGATGACTTGGCGGCCGCCCGCACCGGTCCCCCGATGTAATGTTGTGCATCAACTTGGGATGCAAACAAACAATAAACAGGTATCGACAGATGTACACTCGCGCTCGTTGTCCAGCACGATGAGCAAGCCCAAAGCACGGTCGCCGCACGGTCAGCATGCAGGGATCTACAAATCGGATTCCATAAAAGTACGGGAAACAAGGCCGAAGCTTCCTTGTGCTTGATGTTTACCGCACGCCATCAGGACGTTGCTGAATCCCTTTCGGTCAACATCTCAGACCAGGTCGCGTCTGCGCTTGCCAGCGACGTCGAGTACCGGATACACCAAGTGATAGAGGTGCGTATGGTTTCTGGTCCTGTCTGGATGTTACACGTGTAACGAGAAATGTGCTATTATGGTAGGAAGCAGCCCGTTTCATGCGCCATGGCCGGCGCACAACAATGACAACGGTGGATATCGACCAAGCGCTGCGCGTCCTCAACATTGAGCCTCTGTACGGCCACTCACCCTACAACCCTCCTTCTTTCAGGCGGACGATCCATTACCCATCGTCCAGTGCCGCAGTCGGCACCCTCTACTTTGTCGAAGACGAAGAAGTTGATTTCGACCGCGTCCTGCGGGAGGAAAAAATCACGCTTCCAAAAGGCGTTAGCTGGACGGCGCACTGGCTAGCTGTGGAAGGCGTTCAGCCGCTGATACCTGAAAACCCGCCTGCGATCCCGCGACCTAGCGACCAGCCGCAGACAGAGTCAAAGCTGGAACAGCAGCTGAACGGCTTGCCAGGGGCGCCCGGCGCTGGTGCAGTGACCGTACCCGGTCCTGTGCTGACGAACGGGATACCCACCTCGACGGGCACGGCGGGGCTGACGCCGGTCGTGAAGAAGCAGCAACAGCAGCAGCAGCAGCTAGTGAAGCAGGTCCTGTCGAGGGAGTTGCAGCTGTACTATACCCGGTTGACATCTTCCCTGTTGCCACCTTCGACGGAGAATATGGTGAAACGCACAGCTGCGTTGGCCAGTTTGAGGAACGACGCTGGTCTGCAGGCGTTGTTGCCCTATTTGATACGGTGGGTTGGAGAAGGCGTCGTTGGCGCGCTGAAAGAGGGCGTGCAGAGTGAGAGTGACGGTCGTGTGCTTGAGGTCATGCTAGACGTGATAAGCGCCATTTTGGAAAACAACACGCTTTTCGTCGAACCCTACGTGAGTTGTACCCTTTTCACGCCCATCGTTCGAATTTTGATTCAAGCGTATGGACTAGCTACATCAAGTTCTGCCGCCCATCCTGTCGACGCTCTTGCATTCCTCTCTTCCTCCAAGCCACTCTACCCACTTGCGGACATCCGCATCACAGACACTGTCCCATCTTCTTACACAACATTCTACCACGTACCCTTCGCTGTCTCCGCGTATCATGAAAACATTGCTTCTTGCTCTAATTTCTCCTGGAAAGAGTCGCGGTACACGCGAAGGCGCTATACGTGGTTTGGTTGGTGTGGGTAAGGAAGCGGTACGGAAAGGTCTGGTAGAAGGTGGTGGAGCCAAGGTCGTCGGGAGTGAATGCCAGGAAAACGAGATTGAGAATACAATGTTGATTGAAGCTGTCATGGTATGCATTTGCAACTGTTCTCTTTGTTGGCCGCTGACGGATTGATGAATTGTGTAGGACGCATTGCAGGTGCTCAAACCAACGAGCGAAAATGACATGGCAGATGCGTTGGACTCATCTAATCCTGCTGAAGCTGCCATTGCCCAACGGTTGCGTGAAGTTCTGGGTGACCTCTTTGCCGGGCGCGTTGCAGGCGATGCTGCCTGGGCGCGGGAGGTTTTGGGTATCTCGACTGGTTCATAAAGAGGTTTTTTTCATCGTTTGGGTTTATAATATGCTTCTGATGCAATAATATGAACTTTTGTATGATTAATGTCTGTTATCATTGAATGCATGCAGTGGTATAGTACGAGAGCGAGTTGTGCAATAGCCAATAAATACTGAGGGTATGCAACAAAGAAAATATGATAGATCACCCAAAGAACCATATGCAATAGAGTATGTACAGGCCGATTGCTCCTGCAACCAACCTGGCGACGAGGAGCGGATTTGATTCCATTGTCCATTTGTTGTATGTGTTTGTTGCTTGGTCGACATAGACGTACATCCATTGTTTTGCGTCGTCCGTCGCTTCGCGAAGATCTAGATAGATTTCCTCTACTGAACCTGACAAAGCGGAGATTCGCTTGAGATTTTCAGGATCAAGAGGACCGGAAGCACATACCCGGTATCAGACCATGGAAAAGAAAAGTTAATTGGAATATGATTGCAATAAATGCTTCATACAAGAGAAGAAGGGGACATATGATAGCGAGCGGACCGAAGAAAATTAACCATGCGGTGAGATGAACAGGATGGGGATAGTTCCGGACTGACGATACAGGTCATCCTTGGTTCTCAACAAGCGCCATGTGGATGGGTTTTGCTCACCTATGTAGGTGACCAATTCGAATGATGTTACTGGCCAGTCAAGCACGAACGACACGGATTTCTTCAAGAGGTAGTCTGTTGGGATGGGTCAATCCTCTGCCATGATTGGGCTTGGGAACTACGCGTACTTATGGAAGGCTTCAATGACGCAGAGTATGTACGGGCAGCGGCAATGGCACGGACAATCAAGGTTCCTTGCATTGACGATGAGCCCAGTGCAGAAGCGAATAAAAACACTCACTCATGTCCCCCATGGAACGCAGAAACCACTTCCACAACCACCACATCGCGATTCGAACACAATCCACGAGCCAACTTGCTCGTACAGGAGACGCCGCAACCCCGGCGGCGGCGGGGGCCGTTACCGGACTGGCGGCTGGAAGACTCGGCGACGCGGAGAGGTACATTGGCACAGAAGCGCAGATGCTGCAGACAGAACGAACCTTGGCTGCGCCGTGACTGCGAGCAGCACAGACATCCCGAGTTCCTCGAGGCGGCCATGCATCCACGACGACGACCAACAAAAATTAAAAAAGACTGGACACACCCGGAATTGAACCGGGCACCCCCCGCATGCTAAGCGGATGTGATAACCAACTACACCATGTGCCCTTGTAAACATGCCTTTGCTCCAAGCTGACATACGCTTTGGCCGCTCTGGAAAGTTCTGCGCCGAGTGTTGATTCTTGCCTTCTGACCATGTCGCACACGTCAAGCCCAGCCATCAGCGCCAGCCGCTTCTCGTCTCCAGGACTGTCTACCACTTCTGCATCGCCTGCGCCTTATCTTACCGGTACACCTAGCCCAGTCACGAATGGCACGTCTGCCAAGGCAAAGGCAAAAGCGGTCAACGTATTCACCAACGACGGCTCATTCCTCCAGCGTTTCCAGCGTTCCAAGAAGGTACGACGTTTCCCCAGCCAACCCTCAACGACTAACCTGTATTCCCACCTACAGGAAGAGGAGGATAAAGACAAACAAGATGAAATCATGAATAGGTTAATATTCCCCATGGTGATGTCTCTCTTATGCGACCTGATTACTCACCGACTCGCCCCGCATACAGGAAAAAGAATTTCGAGAATAGATTTGTACGTCCCTTCAGTTGTGAACGACGTGGTTATTCCTCATTTACACGCCTTGCTAGAAAAACAGGGGCAAGCGCTCACGCGCCGACGCTACTGACGAAACAGGCAGCGTCAGTCCCCCAGGAATGTCGCCCATTTCTCCCATCGATGGCGACACCGATACCAACACGCCAGCCAAGAAGACCAAACTTGCAGCAGCGCCGGCGGTGAGTATACCAATTCGCATATAACGAGCTCTTTTTTTGCTGATGGGTCTTCACACAGTCGAAGAATATGAATCTCAATTAGAGTTTTTTTTTCCTACAGGACACCGACACAGGTGTAAGGCCTCTCGTTAAGTCAATCATAACTCACATCCTATTCCCCCATATGCGCATAACTAACCGTATCAGTAACCACTGTAAGTTCTGTCCATGCCAAGTTTGACTTCATTGCTGACTATATGAAGCTTTCGTTAACTTATACTCTAACATTTGCAACCCCTCAACAAATTGCGTTCCACGCTGTCTGTCGGTGGTATTTGATCCTGTGCTCTAGTGTCAAGTAGCACATGCAATACATATGTTTTCGATTCGTGAGCAGTAGTGTGTCCCAGTTACGATGCTCCTTGGTTATTAAGACAATTGATTGTGACAATGAGGTATATAGACCTCGAGAATGTACACTTGTATTACCCATTAGTCTTCCTAAGCTTCCAAAACGCGATAAACCTGCGATAAATGCTTGTCAGCATACAAAACAATCCCTCAAGATGATTCACAAACATTAACCATCCCACTCTTCAAATCCTCCAACCGATAACTCGCCGACTCCACCATTGGCTGCCCCACCTGCCGATTCGCTTGCATCACCCGCACCTTGCTCTTCTTACTCTCCATCTCGCTCACCACCCCCACCAGCGCCTCCCCAGCCGCACCCACATGCTGCGAATACGTCTGCAGCCCTTTATGGCCCTTGAACCGCGCATCGACGAGCTCGACCACGTCCCCGGGCATGATATCACTCACGCGCTTGTGCACCGCCGTCCCCGTCTGCGCGTACACGAGGTATCCCCACTCGTGATACCCGTGTCTCGCCGCGTTCGGCACCCCGTCCAGCACCGCATGCACATACCCGGCATACGTCCCGTCTCCGACGACCGCCTTTTTGGACCTCTCGAGCAGCCCGGTGGCCGCCTCACAGACTTGCACACCGACGCGTCCCCATATGGCCATCAACTCGTCAGACGAGAGGCGGCGCTCGGCCGTGCTGGGTGTGCTGGGCTCCGCGGGAGGCGCCGCGTGTGCTGGAGGAACAAGCGTTATCCTTGACCCCGTCAGATCCCCGGCCTCGGTCCAACTCGACGACAAGTCGGTGGTCATTGTCCCCAACCCGACGCTTCCACTCGGTGCAGACGTAAGCTCCCACTGCGAGCTAATGCTGTCGCTCATCAACTGCAAAGGCGGCGGGTGCGGGTGCACAGGAGACTCGCGTGTCGCTCTGCGCTGTACAGGTCTCGCAGGTGGCGGAGGTGGTACTTCTTCCTCTTCTCCCTCTTCCGCATTCTGCGGCTCGTCAACCATCACGTAGTCAGACTGGCCCCTCGGACGTTGTGTTATGGTGGTGCTCGTAGTGGTGGTGGTAGTGGTAGTGCCAGACCCGCCCGAGCCTCTCCTTGCAGGCGCAGCAATGGTACCATCACTCGCCTTGCGGGTGCGTGCGGTAGATGGCACAGGCGGACGTGTCCTCTGCGTAGGTGACAAGGGCGGATGTCCACGGGGAGGTGGAGGAGGGGCCACCATCTCTCCTTCTTCATATCCCTCCTCGTCTTCCATCCTCGCATCCTCATGATCAACTTCTTCCATATCACTTTCTTCCATCTCCACCTTGACTCCATCTTCTGAATTCGATGCGCTCCCTCGTTCCCATTCTGCATCTTGGGGCAGCGGAGGAGGGGGTGGCCTCGTAGGTGGTCCTCGCGTTGCCACAGTAGGAGAAGTAGGAGTTGGAACAGGCGTAGCAGCCTCTTCCCTGGTTGGCAAGGGGGGCTGAGGCCTCTGAGCGGATCTAGGTGGGATCCCCATCATGGGTGGCATCATCCCAATCCTCATTCCGCCCATTCCAGCAAGCTTGGCCGCAATCCGTTCCTTCCGGGCTCTCTCCTCTTCTTCGTCCTCGTCTACACCTTTTTTCTCGTCTTCACCGCGACCCTCCCCCTCCACGGCCTTCTCATCAGTTTCCCTGCGCTCGTCTGCTTCATCAGCCCTCTCAGTGCTCGCGGCAAGAGGTAATCTCGTCCCGGGTATGGGCGGTGCAGCACCAAACTTGATCCCCCCTAACTTTGCCATACGTTCCGCAATCGTGTGCCTCCTCGCACCCTCAGTATCACCCATTGACGCAGAATCAACAACCTCGCGACTCTGCTGCTTTTCTTCATCCTGCGGATCGACCTTGTGCACAGACACTGCAGGCACAGGTGGAATTGGACTCGTTGGTGTTGATGGAACAGATCCACCTCCACTACGAACAGAAACTCGCTTTGGTACATGAATCGAAGGATCGATCGGATCTGTTTTTTTTATAACCATCAACACGACATGCTATGACCAATTGTGGAAAACGACGTACCTCCCTCTTCGTCATCCATCACCTCACTTTCGGGCGACCTGGCTTGGACTGGATGTGGCTGACGAAACGACATGCGATGAGGGAGAGGCTTATCGTGGGTCACATCATCCCTAGAGCATCTCCTTTCAGGAGGGGGGATGACCAGCGGCGCATCACTATGTGCCGATGTCGGTTCTGGTTCTAGTTCTAGTTCTTGCTCTTGCTTCGTACCCTCAACAACAATTGAATCCTGGGGCGTTATTGAATCAGCGTTAATCGGATGCGCCGGAGATGGTGAGGGCGGAGGCAACGGAACTTGTCTCCTCGGTGGCGGAGGTACGTGCTTGACCTCATCCTGCTCTTCATCCTTCTCATACTCGTCCTCCTCTTCAACGACATCAGGGGCCTTTGTCCATACAGGTTTAGGCGACACTATCGACGGCCGATGCGGGATCGGGAGCGGCCTGGGTTCTTCATCCCCCCCTCGGCCCTCGTCTTCATCTGCGGTAAACCGACGACAGAGACCTGTGGATGAGATCCTGGGCGAGACCGGAAGCGGCGGAGGGGACGCGTCGCGCGTTTGTTTGACGCCTTGTTCGATCGTTGCCCGATCGTGCTCGCGCTCTTCATCGCTCTGAGGAGGACGGGTAATATACCCCGATGCCCATTTCCGATGATCTCCGACTTGGGTTTGGGTTTGGGTTTGGGTTTGAGTCGCTTGCGGTACGGGCACGGGAGGCCGTGTACTCCTGTCTAACGCGGGTGATGGGCCAAGACCTGAATGAACTACATCACGCTTGTTCCCATACACACAAGAGACACGAGCTTGCTTACCATGCGCTTCTTCTTCAATATCAGATGGCGGCAGTGGCGGCAGTGGTGGAGATCTTTCCAAGATCATGGACATAGCCATCGCATCTATATTGTCGACAAGTGAGAAAACAGAATGTACATGGGGGTAAACCAAAAAAGAAAAAGTAGGAGAATGGATGAGGATGGAAAATTCAGTTACCATTACCACCCTCTGGCACATTCTCTGGCACAGATTCCTCACGTTCGTCCTGCTCGGGAATCCCACCTGCGACAGGGCCGCCCATCGCTGCGCCTGGTTCAACCTCTTTGGCCGAATCAATTGATCCCCTTGTCGCAAGGGCCGCACCGCCGCTTATTGAGCTTATCGACCCGACCGACGCTCTTTTGGCCACTCTACCCGATTTGACAGAGCCCACAGAGTCGACGGATGAACGTCTCACAAGTACAGCTGCGCTCGCAGGTGGAGAGGCGAGCCCTGCGTCACTACCAGACATTGATCTTGGGGGAGGAGGTGCAAACGGATTGATAGCGCCCATCTTGGCTATCCTCTCTGCGATCCTCCTTCTCCGAGTATCTTCGTCTTCTTCCTCATGCTCATACTCATGCTCTTGTTGCTCTGGTTCTTCCACCACGGTTTCTTCCAGCGCCTCTACATGCTCCTCCTCCTCCGCGACAACCGCCGCCACCGTACCAACGACGGGCAGCACCACCGCCACCTTTTCCTTTTCTTCCTCCTTTGTCAAAGGCTCCGCGTCGCCTAACACGTCTTGCTCTACCTCGGGGTGCGTCTCCAATCCAGCCGATTCAGCTTCTGCAGCCTCAACAAGCGCCGCTTCCTCTGGGGGAGCAGGAACAGGCGACTTGGGAGGCTTTCTCCGCGGAGGCGCCGTCCGCCGCGGGACAGCAGGCGCGGGCATGGCGGGTGGCGGACTGCGAGAATGGGATGGCGTAGGCGAGTGTTCGGCATCCACGTCAGCCGCCGGTGTATCCGCCCGCTTAGGCAGCACTGGGGACGTCGCACCCGCATCGATGGAGGCATTAACACCTACGGGGTCATTCCATCATTTCTGAAAAAAGAGAAATTCAAACGAAAAAAACAACTTGCCTTGTGCCTCTCCTTCTCCTTCTCCCTCTCCCTCGTTCATTCCTCTTTCTTTTTCCGTCTCCTTGACCGCGGGATTACGAACCGATTCTGGTTTCCTGGCCACGGGCGGCGGAGGGGGCCTTGCGCCGCCAAACATCCCCGGCGGTGCCATTCCCACCCTCGCACCGCCCAACCTCGCCATACGAGCCGCAATCGCCGCGCGACGCTGCCTCTCCTCCTCCTCTTCCGGATCTTTGGCCTCTCCTTCTCCTTCTCCCGACTCGGCGTGCAGTTCCGCAACCTCTTCACGTTGGTCATGCTGGTCATGCTTCTCCTCCGTGGTAGTAGTGATAGTGGTAGCAGTAGTGGTAGTAGAGGTGGGCACAATAGGATTCGCATCTTTATTTTGGATACCGCCCTCCTCGTCCTCGGCAGACACGACGGGCGCCTGTGGGGGCGGCTTCCACTTGGGTTTCTGCGCCAGCGGCGGCGGCGGCGGTGGTGAAGAAGAAGAAGAAGGCGCCGAACCGCCAAAGCCTCCGCGCCCCTGCAACGCCGCCATGCGCTCTCTCAGGCTCCCGCCCTGCCTGATGCTCTCTCTCGCATCCGACGCAGACATGCTGGCAGAGGCCAATGCGCCGCCTCCTCCTCCTTCCCCGCCAGATGCGGGGCTCTGATCGTGCCCGTCCCCGTCCTCTACTGGCCCGTGTGGCTGCAGGCGCGGGCGCCACTGCACGCCGCCTGGCTTGGGCCGTGGAACCGGTGCGACAGGCTGCTGTTGTGCAGGTCGCTCAAATGCAGCAATACGGTCACGAAGAGAGCCAGGTTTAGGCTTGGGGGGCGGGTCAGACATTGGATAAACAAGATGGGAAGTGATGGGAGGATATGAGATGAGATTATGTAATTCAATCAGACCCCCCTCGGTTCCGCCGCGCCTTTCCCTTCGCCGCCACAGGTTCAGTCAACGTCGCCAGCGTATGCCACTCCTCAATCAACCTCTGTCCAACACAAGACTCCAACTCCGTCCCATCTCGTGACACCTTCACCTCCCTATCGTGGTTCCACGGATTGCGAACATGTCGAAGCCGATAAAACGGTAACCGCTCCGTGGAGAGCCATTCCACCTTGAACGGCTCTCCCCACAAGCTATCGGCATCATCGCCTTCATTATCATCTCCTCTCTTTCCCTCCTTTGCATCTGCTTCCGACTCCGTCTCCTCAGGAACAACCTTCTGCTCCAGACGTTCAGACCGATCAGCATAGCTCCCTTGCCTCCGCCGTGGAATCTCATACGTATAGTGCTCTGGAGGCACCTTCACTGAAAGCCTCTTGTACGCCGGTCCCAGTTCAGGGGGAGCTGTCTGCGTATACAACGCGTCCTTATCTCGTCCTTTTTCAAGGCCATCATCGGCAATGGGCCACATTGATGCATTGCTGACATCTTCGTCAGTCGACGCAGGCGCGGGAGACTCAACAACGACAGGAGGATCACTGGGTGTGAGAAGCAACGGGGGATCATCCAACGAAGGTCGCCTAGTAGGCGTCCCGCGAGCTGATGAATCCGCCTTCCTGGCCTCCCAAGCAACCTGTTGCTGCTCTCCGCTTTGAATAGGTCCTGCCATTCTAGAAACCCCATGAGCCTAACTATCTGACGTACACGCAAGGATGGATATACCTAGCATATCCGTAGAACTCGCCACTTTTGTTCACCCCAAACACGAGAAACACTTCTTGACTTGTGCGATAGGCTTGATTCAGAATGCATTCGTTGTGCTTCTGCGTAGCCCACAGTCCTTTCTCAAGGCTCAAATCCAAGTCGTGCTAATCTCGGTGAGCTTTTGAGTCAAATGTATAACACGTGTGGCATTACCTGTGTCAATGACTTGAGTATAAAGTAACGCTTTGGAAAGTGCCGTGAAAATAAACTCGATGTCGTTGAAGCGTACGAGCCGTGCGAGCCAGAGCTATTTGACTTTGGCTGCGGCCGACGTCTATGTTCCTCATCACTCGACGATACCGAATGTGATGACGTCATCCTCACTAATCGATCTTCTGCGTATTCAAGATCCGGCGATGAAGCACTCTCTCTCATGGTATTTTTCTCTTTGATCCACTTGATGTGTATTCCCATCCCGCGCTGTGCCCCAACCCCCGCCTTCAGCTCCTCGTCCTTTTTGCGAACGCGGCACACCAATTTTAGACATCGCGGATCTTCGGGCCTCAACGGTTTTCCATTAAAGTATTCAATGGCTTCCTTCAGATGTTCTTCCGTGTCGTAATTGATGAATGCGCAGCTCGATCGATTAATAAGGAAGACAGACACGACTGGGCTTGTTTCAGACTCATGCCAGGAACGTAGTCGTTGGAAAAACCGGTACACTTCATCGTGAGCGGCATCGGAAGGAACATTGCCCGCCCACATGGTCCATTCCGATCTCTGGAGTGGAGATTTTGGATGATACGAGCGCCGAGTCAACGGTTTTTCTGAGGTGAGTTCTTTTTCAGTGGTTTCTGTAGTCGGTCCGACTCCTGAACTGCCAAGTGAAGGAGACGACAAAGTACCTTGAGTGACAGTAGTTGGGACGCGACTAGTCGATGCGGCATGCTGCATTTGTGTGGCATGCACAGTTGTTTGAGTGGGTGCGCCCGCAGACGGATGCGGATACGAATGACGTCTCTGAAAGGGAGAATGAGGAGGTGCATCGCCGGTATGCATATACCACCAGGTCGCTTGGCGCTCTGCATTTGATGGAGACGCATAACGCTGCGCATATTGCGGCGGACCATACTGTGCGTGGTACATGGATGGGGGGCTATGAGAATAGCCAGGATGACTATATGCGTAGTCATGCCCTTGCGACGAAACACGCGGAGCATATTGCAAGGAGGTATATGCGCCCCCGACAAATGGCGTCGTGCCATGACCAGCGGGAGCATGTTGAGGCATTACCTGGTGCGCATACATTGACGGAGCGGTATAAGATGTTGAACGTTGGGAAGTCCTTTCAGGAATATGACCTGGGTAAGGAAATGTCTGGATATGAAATTTTAAAAATGAGCTAACATTATGGACGGAGATATGTACCGGAGGATGGAAGACATGGTAAGCGAATTGAGATTGATGCACATGCTGAACGGGCATTGCGTACGCGCCAGGATAGCCAGACGCCTGTTGATAGTGATGATGATGAACAACTCTATATTCGGGTCGACCTTGATAATCGATACTCGCGGAAACAACATCCGATGGGCCGTAGTCGGGAAGCGTAGCAATTTGGGGTGGCAGCCCGATCGCCACTCCAGAAGATTCTGAGTGGAAGTCGGTCGAATGTTCCTCACCCGGGTTTTGACTGAAGACGGATGATTCGAACGTGTCTTGGCGCACATCGCCTCCCATGGATCCCCGCTCGGTACCTGTATCAATCACGGGGAGTGGAACAAGACGAGAAGCTATTGATGTATTGGCATCATAAGAAGTTGATTCTACAGGAGCTGAGCTGCCATGACAGTAGCTGGTGGAAGATGCTAGAAAGAACGGACCTTGACTGGACTGATCGACACAGCCTGAACCTAAGCCACAGTTGGACTCTGCAGGGGTAAGTAAGCATGATGGAGGAAGACAGGGGAAGTCAAGGCCCGTCAAGACGACCAGCACGTCGTGGCCAAGTGGCGAGTGCCAAATGACGGTTGGGACACGTGACACCCACCATCTGGCGTCTTTGTCTCTTCTCTGTTCAGCGTAAAGTTGTCTGATGTCATACTACGCAGATCTCAATAATCCTCTCCACCCAGGCAGAGGGCATACCCACAGAAAATTCGATGCGCTACTAGACGTCTGCTTGTGCACGGATTGCAGCAGCTCCGCAAATCACGCTCACTCCTTATACAACGCATCTCAGGATAAGACGATTGAATTATGTGACGTCACTCTTTCCTGCGGGATAAGGAAGCGGCGGTAAATACTGGACGTCAATGAATAACGGGGTGAATTACATAGGCGCAGTTTCCATATCTGCACACCGGCAACTCATTCGCATTGCTGAGGTCATAATGACAGATACGTGGGAACGTCACGGGGTCCTGAATCGAGACAACCCGAGATGGCTATCGAACTGCGGTGACATCACGTTGCTGCCACTCAAGGACCCCGCGCCAGTTCGCTTCCGACGAATTGCTCACCGCTTAGGCCCCATAAACATAAACAACTCGTCGAATCCAAACTGTTCGCGAACTTTCTACGTGCACCGCCGGCTCAGCAGCTACGCTAATCAACAAAGAATGTGTTCACCGCTTCCAAGAGGCTCGTGTGTCATCTATGTGCCATCATTGTTTGGGTGTGGAGTAACCAGGCATATGTTGTGCAAGAACGCACCCCATTTTTCTACACTTCCTTGAGCTACATCATACTCGCTTCACCACAACAGAGGGTCCGATCGGGAAAACCAGAACGGTGCCAAGTGGTGTTCACGGTCTTTACCATGCCTGCAGGGTTTTCGAAACATGTCAGATTCAACCTGTGCGCTCCAGCGGTAGTATATCTCCGTGAGGAAGGCTGCCTCTGAGCGATTACATATTCGTATGCAGTCTTTTTCCATGGCTTAATATGTCAATAACTGCGGCTTTTGTGGAGTGCTCCACTGATACGTGCTCTTTGGACTTCTATGTTCAGATTTTTGGAAACCCATCATAGCTGACGATACAGGGCAGGTAATAATTGATGTAGGCCCAAAAACGGCAAGAGCTAATTATATCTCCTTTCAACACAGGTGTTGTCCCAATTTTCAGCTTCTCCACACCTGTTTTCTCATTGACGTCTGTTACGTTGGACATGGCTGTATTAGATCAAACAGAAATTCTGGACAGACTTTTCGAAAAATAAAATCGGTTAGTACCGACGGACAAGTGAAAATATATGGTCATGTCAAGTACCTTGCCATGCTGACAGCACGATTAAAACTCTGAATGCGGGCAGAGATCCCGTGCGAGATTGAGAACGATGAAGCCGCTATACGATCAGACGTTCAGGTATGGTGCACATGGAGCGTTTGGACTAAGTTACCTCATGTGATGAGAAGCTGATGTCCCGGAATCGCTTAGCATCGTCTGGCTGACCGTACACAGAAGAAAAAAACATATACAGGTATTGATCATGTTTCGTTGTGCACATACTTCGCGTGAATGCAACGCGGGTACTGAATCACTTGTGAAAAACCAACACAGAGTAGGATTTGTGAGTGTCTTCATCTGAATGTCGTTCATCCCTGACGCAGATGATGGCTGTGCAACACATTCCTGAGGACAAATAGGGACCTTTTTGCTCACTGTTTAGGACTCGGCCGCAAAGACGGTTAGTTCAAATACAAACCATCCCGGCCTAGATACGCAAGTCGATATGAATTTTTCATCTGGGGCATCTAAGCCGTTGGGCACGGAATGAGGTGTGTAAAAAAAATAAGCGGCAAGTACGACTTCCACGAGGACGCGTCCACGTTAGGTTTGTTTCGGTGCGTTCCTTGCACCTCAGCACAGCTTTAGACGTTGGGAATCGTGGAGAACCTTCCCCAACTCTCACATCAGATCTTCCGGTAGATCGAGAACCAGGTGGAAGGAAGAAAATATCAAAAGACTTGCTTGACTCGCTTGAAAAGCACGTCATGATAGGTACAATGTTGCTCCTTTTTCTCAGCCGTCTAGGAGTGCCTATATTCTTGCGATCCTCGGGATTATGATACGTGCACATGATGAATCCTATCTACCCGCAGACGACCACATTGGGTTATTTGCCACGACATTATCAATCCCTCCATCATACACAGCATCCAACGTCAGCTGAAGGTCTGGCGAGGCGGGAACGTTTGGCTCCATAGCCCACAAAGCTACCGCAACAGTGCTACAAGGATATTCAATCAACCGGGTTGAAATAGATTAAAAGACAGCAATTACTTTAGACCGCGGTAGTTCAGAATTCCTTCATGCACGGGGAACTTTGACTGCGGCCTGTTTCGAACAGCAATTAATTATTTCAGGCTTATCTCCCATCAAAAAGGCTTACCCAAGATTCCCGACACGTTTACCCATCATCCATCCATTGACGAACAAGAGAGCCCTATATGGCTGACCGAACGGTTCTTGGAACGTGAATGACATCATGGCATCTACGCCTCGAGGCAGGCTGAGTGTGAAGTTCGCCACGAAGAAGCCAAATCCCGCGATAGAGTTTGGAAGGCCTCGCGATAAATCGAGACCTGTCCAGCCAGAAGTAGGACTGATCGGGAAGCCGGGAAGATGCCATCCTTTGCGCTCTCCGTATAATCCACCTTCATTGAGCACGCCGCGGACTTTGTCGAGGTATCTGCGCTCGGATTCGTACAGTGAGAATGATCATGCAAGAGGCATGAGTTTACCCTTTGTAACCCCCAACTTTTCCCTGCACTTTCCACGTCGTAAAGGTGCCATTATTCAGCTTATATCCACGGATGCCTCGAGGGCCTTTGATTTTCTCAGATATGTCTAACGATACAGAATGAGGGTAATGTGGTTCAGCGCGCGAGGAACTTACCGTCTTCATCTTCGTTCAGACCCATGTTGTCCTGAGGCGCATCTTTATCAGAAGCGATGGGTTCCGGAAGAATTTCTTCCTACCTGTACAACAGTGATGATATTGTCTCGGCCAAGTTTCACAGTACCATCTGGAAAAATAAACGTCTTGTCAACTTCCTCTATAATGTTGTTGTTATTCGTAGAACTGAAGATAATAAATAAATAAAACTGCATCATGGCGATTTCAAGGCACGTACTTTCCGTATGATGTGCCAAGGAAGACGTCATTTAGCCAGACGCTCGCCGCGAAGGCTGAGTTGATTAGTAAAAGCTTTCCGAGAATCATGAAACGAACCTTCTCCTCCATTGATGCTTAGGTTGACGCTCTTCTCAGACCCAGTTGCTTCAAAATGACCTCTCCACACCACGATGTTCTCACAACTACTTTGCATGAGCATCGTACAGAAGCAAGGAGGTCAGCGGAGACTAACAAGCCATAATCACAGCCGTAGAGAACCCTTCCATCACCATAGGAAGGCTTGTAGGGTATAGTGGTTGTAGTATGGTTCGCGGTCACCCACTTACTATCATCAAACCAGCTCTGAATTTCTGGCAAGCTGTCACGGTACATCCAGCCGGACAACGGCGGCACGGATATACCCGTTAGAGATGAAGTGATTTGCAAATGTCCAACGAATGCACCATGCTTGCTGACCGTCGATGAGGCAAAAGCGCTGTCCGACACAATTACACCATTCCAGGTCACTGTTTTGACGTTGTTTGGTGCAATGACCGTTAACATCGCGTCAGTCTTCAAGTCCCCACGCAATGATAACGTATCGCCGGAAATGTTGGCACTGCGGACAAGGTAGGGTCCACCAACGAGCACGGTCTGATTGCTACCCAAGGCCCAGAAATTTCTCAAAGGGTCTGTCAATCCACCTGCTATAACGGGAGCCCAGAATGTCCCAATCGCGGTCGAGTCCACGTATAATACGAACATGGTCGGTGAGTCGACAACGGTAACCTGTCCACTGACACCGGGAAGGAACGTCACAATAGTTGGATGCCCTCGTAAGTCGGTACTCGTTGAGACAATTCGAGACGAGGAAGCTTCAGCAGGCGGACCAAAGTACGAAAGTTCATGTGGTTGACTTGCGTCACCATAAAGAACCAGCACGTCTCGGTCACCGATCACGCCCGCAAAAAAAATCTGAGCGGTGCTGTAAAGTAACGTAGAGGACTTTCCAAATGAATAGTCTGTTACAATGACTTTGGACTGTCGTCCTTCGAGTGAGATGTGAGATGCGACTTTCGGAATCTGAATGGAGCCACTTGATGTTTCAACAGTCAGTTTGAACTGCGCGACTGCGCTGCGAAGGTTCCCCCGCATGTCACAAGAAGCCAGCTGAATAAAAGCGCAATGACTTACGTGGATGTAGAATCCGTTTGCCGTACAATGTAGAACGATGTCGTGCTATCCGGATTTCTCAACAAAGTCACATAGGCTGCGGGCGATGTTGATATGGTGAGACCCGTAGAGGAATCGGCAATCCAGTCGGTTTTGTAAAAAGAGGGGGAGCTGCGCAAGAATAACGCTTGACGCTTGAGTTCGTCGTATTTTGTTGTCAAGTCTCGAGCTTCTGTGATCTGGACTGTGCTTGGACCAATATCATGATCATTGATGTCATAAACAACATACTGGTGCACCATAATCGTAGGAGGTATACACTCCAGGGAACGGAATCCCACCCCACGAGGTACCTCTAGATAATAATGGATTTTATGAAGGCAGAGTAAATATGACGCTTACCCATAGAGCATATAATAATTGATGAGCTTTGCGTTGCTCGCCCATAGTTGTAAATTAAACACAGACTGAAAATCTGGGCCAGTCAAAACTCGGCAAGAACCATATCCTGAACAAGGTCACGGACGTCAGTAGAGAGTTGAGTAAACTTCGTACCTGGAGCAGTGGGTCCCCACGCATCATACGATCCACTTTGGAACTCTGTTGAATAGGCATCAGGAAAGAGTTCGGAATGCACATAATGAAATACCAGGGATGTAGAGCGGCTGAGACGGGTTGACGGCGGTGTGATATGAATGATAGTTAGTTTCGACAGGTCTCCAACTTGTCGGATGCGAACAGTCAAAAAGTTGCGGATATAGATCGAATCTACACCGTCACGTCATTTTGAAAGTCGAAGTAACCGCAAATTTGTGCTTACCCATACAGATCGACTGCCCCCTATGCTCAACGCATTAGCATGGGTGCATTGACATTGACATTTTCATGGATACTCACAGTTCCGTTGATGAAGTTTTTCTTTTCGCCAGGGTCGTTGTAAGTCAGAGGGACGACAATTGGCGAGGCGCGATAGGCTTCTTCAAGCTCAGCAAAGTACTCGGCATGGGTTAAGGGCGACTGTGTGTATTCGTTGTCTGAATGACCCTCTTAGGAAATTGGTTGGCCATCACCAATAAACGTACCGATTTGGATTGCTATACACGTTATGTCATCAGTCCTAGCCATATTTGTCAATGACATACATACCTATCACAGGGCCACCGTTAGTTATTTGATAAGGCGACGTTTCCTTGATTATGCCTTGGATATAGTCTTGCCATGCCTCATGGAAATCCGTGGCGTTTGTACGCAACAGTCCCGCAACCTCTGTCGTTATCCAATGTGCGATACCTCCGGCCGTTGTTTCAGCATTAATATACTATGCTATATTAGGCGCCATCGTATTAGCAAACATGAGACGAACCGGCCCTGTTCGTCATTAGTAGTGTTCGTGGAAGGTGTAACTAAAGTACATACCAGGGCGAAGCACAATCCAAATCCCTGCCTCCTTCGCTGCCTCGTACAATGGCCTTAGTGCACGAAAATCACTGAAATCAATGACTCCTCGTGACGGGTTTATGAGACCCATATGAGTATATACGCTAATAGCATTGAGCCCAGCTGCTTTAGCCTTTTGCAGGATGTCGGGCCATAAGGATGGAACGGGCAAACGAAATGTATGGAACTCTCCAGAACTGACATTCGAGACTATCAGCAAAAAGGCACTGCCAATAACCACGACTCACTGAAGGAAAATCCTTTGACCGCGTAGAATCAAACTGTAATTGTCGAATTTGACCTGGTCCGTTAGTGTAGATACTTCAAAATTACTGTCGCTGTAAGGCTTGGCAATCTGGGGGTGGTTGGGATGTGGAACAACAGAGTCCTGCAGGCGACCAAGCGAATGATTGACAGCGCTATGAGCAAAAGGCGTGTTCGGGATGATGGCAACCAGGAATAAACACGAAAGGAAGGTTAAGAACCACAAATGGTAGGTTCTCTTGATGTCCCTCGCTTTCTCCGTGTATGTGTCTCCTTCTAGCTCAAGTGCAATGGGGCCGTAAGGGTATGGCATTGTGGTAGCTTCTTCCTTCCCAAAACCTCCCGAGACGCTCGGTTCCTGGTCTTTCATGAATAACCGTACGCGTTATATCCTGATAGCAGTTGGTCCGTGATATTGAATGAAACTGGAGGTGATGTGGATGACCAAAGACAATTTGTCAGTCGCCGCCCTGTACAACGTAACCGACTACTACGCCGCGATACAAGCCTTCGTATCAATATCAGGCGCAAATGAATTCCTAATATTCTCAGCCTCGTGTTAGTCTTGGGGGGAGGAATGTCCCTGAAACGCAATGATGTGCGTTCTCGTCAGGCAGCCTTGTTGTATCATGCACTCTAATATAGCCATTGATCGGTGCATTCCCATTCGAGCTGAAACACCCGCCAGGGCGTTAACCAGGCGGCTAGGAATTCATCACCATCCTTATCACGGATGAAACTCTGTTCATATACTCAATATATACTCGTTATATGTTGTTTAGCCAGTGGGCGACTTCCGTTGGTCTGTTTCATCATAATTGATTCGTCTTCACCCAACTTTATGTATGACTGGTACATGGTCGAATTAACATCGACGTACATGGATATGGGGTGCAATTGAATTCGATGATGAAACAAGCAATGTCTTCTTCAACAGTACTTCAGCGCGTTTCGCGTATTCCTTTCCTCTGCCCACCTTGAGCGACTGACCGCCATTGCGACACGTTTCGGGATATGTAGCAGCCCTGTAAGGATAATCGATAATCAATAAACCCCCAAATGGGTTTCACGTAAAATTGGTTGGCATTTCTCTATGATAATGTACATGATAAGTATTATGTTTCCGCTGTAAAGTATCCTAAAAATGGAGCTATGGGTACAACATCACATTGCGTATGCTTGCAATTGGGAAGACCTTGTGTTGTAATATGATTCACTTGATCTGATGATGGATATGAATATTATATCGCAAAGATTGTGACGTATCACGTACGTTGGTCTAGCAAATGAGTTCAAGGGGAATTCGTCCCGAGGAGGGGAAACCTGAATCTAAAAGAGAGTTGCAACGAATGATTGATCTGAATAGGATTCGAGGCACCTTTCCAGTTTGCCATTGAGCTTCATGAGCTTCAATGCGTCCCACTGTTGGTACGCGTGTGCCAAGATGAAAAATATTGGTATTGTTCGTCTTTTCATCGTCCGTGCCTCGTCCGTGAAAGATTCGCCTTGTATTCAAGCTAAAAAACGTTGCCGTGATCGATGTATGTTTTCGAAGAGGTCCTTACGTGGCTAAGAATGATATCACATACACTGTTTTTTATCGTCAGATGATGTGGGATCAAGAATTGCGTAGCTTACGCTTGCTGGTGATGAAGTATAGCCCAACAAAAACGAGGTTATTATTTGGAAACGCATTATACTGAGCGATTCAAACCAGTGAGTGCGATTCAGGAGAGGGAGAGGCAAGCCACACCATGATCAATGTTCCTGAACTGGTCGCACTATAGATCCAGGTATATCAAATTGACTGAGCAAAGTGACGAGACCATGAAACAGACCTCGTAATTATGCCCGTGTTTATTGCATATCTGCTCAGGGTGCTGACCAGAGAATCAGACCTAAAACGCTAGCATCACATTTCCGGCTAGGCAGAGAGCCATCTCACTTTTCGTATCCCGTTCGCAATTTATTGAGATAGAAGCAAAGTGCCGCGGCCGTTACAACGTCAGTCAGTACACCTGTTCCTAGAGCGATAGATCCGAGAATCTGAACAGCTTTTTGAGAGTTAATCACGCAGATACTTTAGCACTAACTCGTAGTTTTCGCATTGCGGTGAAAATATCCGGAAGCTCGAATCTGTCTGCATGGTCATGGCCAATACTTTCCAGGAAGGGGTTTAAGCTCACGCCTTGACTGTGTATGCTTGGTGCGACAGTCTTGCATGAGCTTTTATTTGAGATTATGTAAAGAATCTTACCGACTGCTAGCCCTGACAAATACATCTAGTGGTCATGGAAAGTCATCACTTGCCACTTCACGACGCACCTAACTGCCCTACAGCCAAGGAAATCTGCCATGCTTAAAGCAACAATTTGATTTCGAAGAATACGCACGTACGATCAGACTCGTTATGAATATATTTCTCCTGCTGACTGACGACCGTGGATTTCAATGTTAAGAACACAGAGTAAGTCGCATGCTTACACCTCCAAACTCGGATGCCGAAAACGCTATTCCAAACGCTGGTCAAAATGCCTAAACTACGCGACGCGCATTGCGCACATACGTTTTTACTACAGCACCTGAAATCGACTGACCCGGTGATATTAGGCAAGCTTGCGTAGTAGCAATTGTCACAAGGACCCACCCCAGTTGTCAGTTGCAACTGAAAATCGTGCTCTTCAGATATAATACGCGTAAAGACTGAATTGCTCACAATTATCGACCTAGGGGGCAATCAGAATCAGACAAACAAGCAGAAGGAAACGACCGTACCATCTCGTCTTTGCTTCGATAAGGGCAAGCGGATTTGAGAAATTTGTTATGCTATACCAATACACCGTATGAGCGATAAAAACCTGATCCAACGTCACCGATACTCTGAACAAACACGAGCCGAATGTCGGTCCCAAGAAGGCAATGACGAAGCTGCACACACCCTAGGAAAAGTACCTTTCACAATTTAAGCTTTGGGGATCCCATACATCCCAGAAAATCGGTACACTTACGAGGAATTTGTAAAACGGTCGGTCTAGAGGATATCGCCCGAAGTAACCAAAAATCTGGCCTAATACTATGCCGTACAAACAGCATGCAAGTCCAAAACCAATGAACGCCGCGCCAATTGTCTTGTAAATGGCAATCCGAAATTCGTGCAGTGAGAATGGCAGGGGCAGCGACATGGCGTTGGTGCGATGTCGGAAAGGAAAAACGATGGGACAGGGATAATGATTGAATAATGGCTAGATGACTCGTTGTACAAGTTTACAACAAAGAAGAGCGCTGTGGGTCGAAACACCTAAAACCCCTTGTTGGCTTCGATTGGCATGGACGTTAGAGCAATGGAACTCGGACGTTAGAGCAGTGGAACTCGGACGTCGATGAATTTATATGTTCATGAGTCGGTAATTAAGAGTAATTATCACGTGTGTTACTTCCTAACTTTTGTTGATGGGATTTGCCGAGCACAATTATTGCAATGGATAATTTTCCACAACCGGTCAGCACTGGTGCCCACATGGACCTGTCTGATACGGGGAAAATTGTCTATGTGAATGGCCGTTAGCCAAAAACAGCCTAGCAACAGACGGCGGTCGTCCGGCGTCGCTAAAAATACTGTATCCATTCTTACAAGTACATGATTTCACACAAATTTACTCAAGTTAAAAGACATACGGCTCTTTCATCTATGCTACTCGACACTCAGACCTCCGGTGTGCTGATACAACTCGAATCTTCGTGGTCACTTGTGGGGCTAGTAGCTACATCTGTCATGACTGAGATCTCCCGCCTCACGTCGATCTGCATACTCTGTCAGAGAGTCAGATCACGGAGCATGCTGGTTTCAAATGTCATGTACCTTAGTCTGGGGGTCCTGGGCATGATGACTCTGGCGTTGGTGATGGTGATTAACAAGGAAGACGGTACTTGCTGGTTCGTTTTTGGAAGACATGTCCTCGCTGGCGTCAGTTCCACGGCCCCGAACCATTTTGCGAGTGTTGAGCGTGCATAGAAGCGAAATAGCATAAACTGCATCAACTGATAAATTCAACTGCTTAACGCTAGGTATCGAGTCACGCACCCTTGCCCAAACAGAAATACGAAGCTATGAAATATAAGGTTCGTAGTCTCAAGTTATACTTGGCGATATATGAGACAAGTCGGTCGAAAGTACCGAAGACGGTCAACGCACCAGGAGTAGAGTAGTTAGGCTGATGGCGCTGAAGTAGACATTATAACTGAATACCATTACAATGCTTATATGCTTACCTTGTCAACGCGCCTGTATTGATGGCATATATTGTAAGTGTATTGACTAGACTGTCGGATCTGTGGTAGAATTCATATCGATTCTGACGTAGAGATAGCCTGAAACATTACGTCTTATGCCCAGTCCGCAACTTGCGGAGGAAATAGCACAGGGCTGATGCGGTGAGCACGTCCGTGGAAACCCCTGTTGCTAAAGCAAGCGTCCCGTAAAACTGAGTTTCGAGGAGTTGTGTCAGACATGAAACTTCTCCAAAATCTGCATCTTACTCTGATATTATCAATTTCTAGGGCTGTCAAGGCGGAACTGTAGATGGTTACTATGATGTACTCCTGATAGGGGTATCGAACCGACTAACCTTTTCACTGAATATACTGCAGCGTCGAAAGGTCAAAACGACGGAAAGCGGAGTTACTTGAATTCGTACCAACAGCTAGGGCTATCAAATGGAATAAGTCGCAAACTAGCTCGCAGGTATTATTCCTTACCGAATGTAGTCACAACGAGCATCAGCTGCCAATCTTCAGAAAAAAACGGGGGAAAAAGGGGTCGTAGCCTTACGATAATTCCTGTAACGATCACGTTACGGCCGCTGACTGTTCAAGGCAATTTCAGTCTTTCATGCGCCAAGAACTTGAGGGGTTCTTACATCTCCAGACACGCAGTGCGAAACACCTGTCGTTCGTTCAGTGTCTGATTAATGAATGTAAAGATGGTACCCACGTCTTCACAATCATGCCCACGAACGACTGTTGCAATTTGTAAATAACTAAACAGACTTGTATCTCCTGGTACTTACCCCAATCACCGTTTGAACCTGTGAGAATGAGAAAATTATTTGATTCAAAGGAAGTTGTCCTGCAGGACTCACAATCAAGGACCTATGGACAATTTTCAGAGAGACGGTAGCGATAAGTTTTGGACAAACGCACCAGATAACTTTGCTTGTAAGGATACCAATCACATCATCGTAGTGCCTTATGCAAACTATATCGTGACCCATGCCACTGCGAAGATGTTGGACTTACGATATTACATAGGTATACGTGCCGTGACCAATCATAGCCTGGTCGAACAGTTCCAGCGCCCTAACAGATAGTGGTTTGAAAATTGTCTGTCAGAAGACGGTGATCACAGACCATAGAGATACCACCTATTGTATGTCGTTGGAAAATTGAACGCAAAGTCAAGGAATGTCTTACCAGTGTCTTGTATGCCAGCAAATCCTTTGGGTACATTTGAAAGTACGTGTAAGCCTGCATTGTCAGAACACCGAATATAAGGCATGACAGGCTGAATCCGACGAATAGAGAACCAAGCGTGCTGTTAAAGTCGATGTCCAAAGCGAGCGACATAGCTGCCAAACAGCTACTGGCGTTCCACCAGCTTCAAAGGAGTGCGAGGGAGTGGTCAACTGACAAGATGGCGAAAACACTTTGATTCTCAGGACCATCGCTAATTTCAGATTATGGGCGCAGCGACTTTTTTGATGCATCGCATAATACAGTTCCGACTAATGCCGGTGATCTTCATGAACAAAATACAGCTAACCCGATATAGTCATCACGCTTGGAATTTATGAAATCCTGACCGTTGTGGATTGCAAAGAGATTACTTCAAAAAGAAAAGCCTTCATTCTCCATACTGCCGTCTTACATCCACGCGCTCGTTTGGGTACTGCAGCCGTAACTTACGAACTTAACTCCGTTTTAGCACAACGGCACGGAGTTCGTGTGATGAGTTGTTACGAAGCTGCATGCCAACTGTCAATTCGCAGGCAAAACTGCCGAAGCAACGAAATGTGAGTCATGCCTTTGACAATGTCCCCATTTGAATGATACCACAAAAAGGCTGCCCGAGTTTCGCGGATACTCACACTGGGAGCACATATACGGAGCGAAGGAAAGGAGGCGTGCAATCACTACCACGTGGCACGTCCCCGTACCAAACAATGGCGATCGACCAAGCGTAAGTACTCAGATTAACTCTTTCTAATCCTGCGTACCGGGTTTGGTGCGTTAGTTTCGCTCTGTTAACAGGCATCGCCGAGGCGTTACTGCAATTTAAATTCGT
Source organism: Amanita phalloides (assembly GCA_032173475.1). Lineage (NCBI taxonomy): Eukaryota > Fungi > Basidiomycota > Agaricomycetes > Agaricales > Amanitaceae > Amanita > Amanita phalloides. The sequence goes on along the minus strand of JAENRT010000048.1, from coordinate 35,394 downwards.
CAATTTGTACACCGGGGTCGATGGGAGATTTGACCTTTTCCGAGTCGAAAAAGGTCAAATCTCGTGAAGTCGAAAATTTCGACTTCACAAGTTTCCCCATCAAGAGTCTAAACATGGTCCTGATAAAGAAGAAATAGAATCATCTTGAGAAAGGTTTTCTTCCATCAATGATAGCGTGAGTGTTTGTTACGTTGTCGAGGTGCCATTTCGCGGCAGCTGCGAATCTGGCCTAACAACTGACAAACGCTCCAGAATCATACACAAAAAGTCCCCATCTACCCCAGAAGCAGAAAATATCGGGCAGCACTTTCCACTAGAATTAACTTTGCATTGTGCCCCCTTTGTATACAAGGAGGGACGGTTCGATAACCTGTCAACGGGAAGGTTTCCATTATACAACACGTGCATGAAGGAAAAGAAAGCGATAAAGATAACATCGTTGAGATAACCGTCGTCATTACTTCACTTCTTCCTTGCCTTTTTCCCTGTACTGGCTTCTTTCTCATCGCCCTGCCAATTGCTCGGATAAGCGCCAACAGCGACAAGAACATGAAGTTAACCTTGCGCTTTACGCCCCTTCCGCCTGCTTTACCCTTCGTACCCTCCGCCTTGCCCTTGACTTTGGGTGCAGCGGACTCTTTCGCTTTGACGGTGAAAAACCCGTCAAGCCGACCTTGCTGTTTTGCATGGAGAAATTTTTGAAGTTTCTCTGCTCCTTTTCGCACCCGTTCCTCGCTGAAATGTGTTAAGTAAGGGAAGAAGGGCACAGACACGCGGTGATACTGACTTGAACCCTTTTTGCTTGACTAAGAATTCGATGAGACCTTCTACATCGGGGTCCTTCCATTCAAGCTACACAACGTTAGATCTACAATGCATAAGTGGAAGCGAGATTCGCCTGCCTCAATCTGATCTGCGGGCAAAACTTCTGGTTTTTCAAATAGTTTCTTGGCATCTTCCCAAGGCCAATATTCAGGAATGTGAATTCCGCCTTTCCCTTTCATCTTTTTCCGCTTCGGCTTCGATTCCGTTTCGTCATCCACGGCCTTTCCGCCTTTCTTCGCCTTTGTTTTTCCTTTTGTTTTTTTCGTCAGCTTGGAGTCTTCCTCCTCTTCTTGCAGATGCGTTGCTTCCACATCTCCTTCCGAACCGCCGTCAGCTTCCTCGTCGACGTGGTCGGGCACTTCAAAGTCAGACGTGGGAGCTGGTTGATCATCTATCACTTCCTCGGGTTCAGATTCTTCATCTGCGGCTGCTGCCGCCTTTTGTGCAACTCTATTACATTCAGGCGTCAGTTAGTTGAAAATGCACTTATGTCATAACCTACGTACTTTTCGCGCAACTGCTCTATGACTGCCCCTAAACTACCGTGTTCACGTAGTAGCTTCAATGCAGATTTGGGCCCAATACCTTTGATTGGTTCAAGGTAATCACACCCAAGCAGGATAGACAATTCAATGAACTAGTCGTGTTAGAAATGATGCATAGAATGGGGAAACAAACGTACTTTGCCCATATCCATCTGCAGACCCTTGAGAGCAAGCTGGAGGTTGATTTCGCTTATGGGCTGCTTCTTGGCTTCGGAAAACGTCAAATGTCTCAGCAATATGGGAGTATTGAAGGTAAGTGTGTCCATATCTTCCGAACCGGCGGCATATACCTGGCATATGCGTGACCTTTGTTGAATCAAAATAGACGGCACGTACCTTTCCGCCTCTTGCTAGTTCCGCGCATTGAGCTTCTGCTTCGGAAGGTGCCTGCCGTGCGTGACGTGAGAATCAAAAGCGATGAAGAGCCAAAAGCGACGTACAATGACGACGGGAATCCCCATCAGCGCGAGTAGCTTTCGACATTCTTCGTTGTGCTGGGTTGTCACCTTGACCTGCCGGCGTGAAAACTTGTCAATGTCCTCTGCTGTTCCGGTTTCCTTTGCCTCTTCGCCGCCTTCTTTGGCCTCCTCTCGCCTTTCAAACCGCTTCGAGAGCTACAACGCCAGAACAAGAACATTAAAATTTTTGATTCTCTGTGAAACAAGACCGCGGACTCACTACTCCTTTCTTCAACTCGGGTGGTTTCCCATCGAACACGTACGCCGGTTTGATTCCATTTTCGACAATCCTAATGGTTCTATAGAAGAAGCCCATCAAATGGCTTGTGGTTTCTCCGGCATCGTTCGTGAGCATCTCGCCGTCTCTCTGCCGGACGGCAATGAGGAATTGGTAAATGGACATGGAGGCATCAATAGCAACTTTGCGACCAAAAAGCGTTTTTATGTCATGTTCTTTGATACAGTTTGGAGCGTGCTCAGAGAGCAGGGCGGTGAGTCCCTTTATGCCCATGTTGACGCGTTGACGACTCGTAGTTTCGTGACATTTGACATGTGATATGTGACAGTTCGAGATACCGTGCGAAACTCCTAACCAGAGGCTTAGCTCATATCTTTTACTATCGCTTCCACTGCGACACATGTATATAGTAGTTTACAGTGCACCCCCCCCCCAAATCCGTTTGCAGGCCCCAGGAATGGCTTGCGTCTGCTGAGACTGCGGTGCTTAAAGAGCAAGAGGAGACAGTTGAAAAGAGTGTAGGAGTCGAGGGAGAATTAGATGTCCAGGCGCAGATGTCGTACATGCCCCTGAGTCACTGGGTGCTACCAAAACGCGGTAAAGGATGATTACAGTTGGGAAGAACTTTCAACAATTAATGGAGCGAAAAGAAAATCGTGAATGTCCAGTATTTTGGGCCATAGTCACTACTGTGGGCGTTGACCTTGTATCGTTGGAGGAAGGATAGACGTATGAGGAAAAAAAGGAACTAGGCCAGTGAGATTGGCAGGGGGCGTATGCGATTGGTAAACAAGGAAGCGCCCCACCTTGAAACGCGAAAGCCACTTTGGGTATGGCATTTCCTATCCATCGCCCGACTCATTTGGAGTGATATATTCAGCAGAGCTAATGCGTGCTGTCTTTGAAACGCAGACGGGCGAAAAAGGACTTCATGATTATGGTCTACGCTTTGCAAGCTGTGAGACGGCCGAGCTATTGGACTACCATGGTGCGCAGTTGCTGTTCATCGCCGTAAGGAAGGGCCTAGAAGGAGTGGAAAGGAGCGTCGGAGAAAAACGAGGCAAGGCGTTAGCGGAGGCGGAAGAAATGACGGCATTGAAGAAATCTACCGTGATATAGACTTACACATGGAGATATTCCCTGCGGAACCGCTGAAAGGAGAGTGGATCTGAACGTTATAAATGCATTATTATATGATTTTTTGAATAATGGAATTCCAACCATAGATGTGACAGAGAGATGGGAGAAAACGTGCCGAGCGTGAATCCATGGTCCTTCTTGGACGCAATTCTTTGAAGAAGCGAATCGACATATTGATATGGTGTCTTGACATCCAAAAAGACCGAGCGATAAGATGTTCGCTGGTTTTGAGACGGGGTTGCTGACTTGGCGTAAGAACCGCCCCGTGGAGCGGCTCAGATTTAATTGGGATCACACCACCAAAGCCTTCCGAGTCTGTAGAATCATATGAGTGTCGCATGAATTGAAAATTCCCGCTATCGACGAAAAACAGCGCTAATGGTGCTGTCGCCAATTGCCCGTCTATATTACCTAGCATGATCTATCCAGACCATGGATCTTCCATTCATATATGCCCTGATGCCATGTGTGTTGCGGGCGTATTCGGGTGGAAGAGGGGAAAATGCTTTTTGAGAGTGAGAAGAAAGCGGCTGTAGACAGACCTCTGGAGCGGCCAGCACATGTATATATCCCGCTGAGTCCTCCAGCTCGGACGAATCCCTGGACGTGTCGATGAGAAAGTCTAGTGTAGGCTGTGTAGCAATGATCTCAAGCGTGGGATCCGTTCCGCATGTCGTCTTTCGCCAACCAAGTCTACAACGGTACGACCTCGAATGACTTGCTATTGATTGCGCTGACACCGCCTAGTTTCCAGGAAATGGCTGACAGTCACGTTCTTAGCGGCGTGTCCCATTCAGTTCTTCGTCAATGCTCCTTTTGGCCGGTTTAGTCCATCAAATGAGAGTTGGATGATGGTGGACGGTAGGCATTGGTCATTTTTCGTTGACATTGCCATTGAATCCCCTGGATAGGTATCAAAGCTTGGATCATAATGGAACTCTTCTCGCCTGCCGTATTTCTCTACGCCTACATCACCTCCCCTATATCGTACTACGACCCTCCACTTCCCGCGTGGGACAGCCCCCAATCCATTCTGGCCGGTCTTTATCTCGTGCACTACGCCAATAGAGCTTTGATTAATCCCCTGCGCACCCCATCGCGTTCAAAATCGCACATCATTGTCCCACTCAGTGCCATAGCGTTCAACATTGTAAACGGCTTTATCCAGGGATCATATCTGTCCTCCCCTTATGCGCGCATGTACTTAAACAAAGGATATACGTTCCAACGATCGTCCTTCTATCTAGGACTGGGATTGTGGTTCGTTGGTTTCATCGGCAATATCGTGCACGACGAGATTCTCCTCGACATCAGGAGAAAGGCGAAAAGCAAGGGAAAGGGGAAAGCAGACGACCAAGATAAGAAGAAAGTCCAAGGGCCGTCGACGAAAGAGCATTATGCGATACCCTATGGATTGTTATACAAGTTCATCTCCTATCCAAACTACTTGTGCGAGTGGATCGAGTGGTTTGGATTTGCGCTGGCTGCTGCTCCATTACCCATCGAGCCTTCAATGTCTGGGCTCATCAAGGCCATGATGAACATCTTCTCAGTGGAAACCATCAAAATGATCGTGTTTAGTCCAGCGCATCTGTTTGCGCCTAATCTAGCAGCGCCGTACATTTTTTTCATTTGCGAGATTTTGGCCATGTTACCTCGCGCATACAATGGGCACAAGTGGTACAAGATTACATTTGGGGATAATTACCCAGAGGAGAGGAAGGCTGTCATTCCATTTGTTTTATAGTGATGCCCCTTATGTACAGTTGACACCCTCATAACCCATACCTTCTGGTGGACAGTTCAGGCTATGGATTATCTGAGGATGTGGGTTTGAGGAGATGGGCTAAATATAGATTCCATGCTACACCTTCTGGAAGAAATCAAAACAATATCTTTTGGGCTGCTGTGTGAACCCCTAGGTGACTAGTTGAGCCTTGAATCTGATGGTGTTCCTGTATTTGTCTTTCTTTAATGTAAAGACCCATTTACTTCCTACAGCTTTCCATCCCTCTGGCAATTCTTCCAATCTCCATGTCCTCATCTTATCCAAGAAAGGAAACATGAAGGTAGCTACAAAAGGAGATGCTGTCCATCTGCAGTTGCACAGTTGATGAGTACTGAAGATAAGATAACTGGGTAAGAACAGTCCACTGAATAAACAATGGCAGACAAGAAAAGTGGAATACAAAGATTGTAACAAGTCCAGGTTGCTCTAGACCTTCAGCTATAAGAGGCTATATCCTAATGCCACCTTAGTCCCATGCAGCTTGTTGTGATTCCATATAGACTATGTGTGCACAGTGCTATTCCTGGCTGATGCACAATGGCCTGATCCCTGATGTACTGATGTTGATTCTCAATGCCATCAAGGGCATGATCCACCTTCCTACTCCAGTCATCTTTCCTAATGCAGCATTGGCCACCTTGTCTGGCCATCATCCTATCCTCTAGGGAGCACTCCCATGTGCTAATTCACACAAAGTGTCCCTCTAGTGTTTCCTAAGGCACCTGGCCTGTATAAAGACTATGATAGTGGTCCCAGACCACTAGTAGATGAAACAAAGTTTTTGTGTTCATAACAGTAATACACAAGTTACATCTCTGGGAACTTGTTAGAAGGTGTAAAAACTCTAGATAGAAATTGTTTTAATTGTTATTTAATCTAATCTATTTAATCAATTAATTAAATCTATTTAATCTAATCTATATTACATAATAGATAAGATAAGCTAATAAGATTAGATAAGATAATAGATAAGATAATCAATTAATAATGATTTAATATGTGTTTCATATTTAACTTAATAAAATATATTGTTCTAGAATATGGAATGTTCTAGAATAAAGAATGTTCTAGAATATAGAAGGATCTAGAACATCTATTAATATATTATGACTTGACATAACTGCGCATAGCTGTGCAAAGGCTGCGCATTACTGCACATTGCTGTGTATGACTGCACATTACATCATTATGACTGCGCATTACTGTGCATGAGTCATATAGAATAATCTAGAAGGATTATTAATAGAATAAGACTCAGAATGACTCATTTAAGATACCAAACCATTAGTAATACATCTAGAATAGGTAATTACACAATGTAAGGTTAGGGTTTCTCAAATGCATATAAGGAGGGCATTCTGGTCATCAAGTCCCTCAGTTTTTTCAAACTAACAACAGTGATTTAGTAAGGTAACACTACTAAGCAACATAAGTACTTTGAACACTTACTTAGTCAGTGTAGTGCTGCTGTTTGATGTTTCAACAGGTTATGGGCCCTGGTGACTGCCTTAAAAGGACATCACTAGGAGAGTCACATGATCTACTAGCCAATAGGAGGTCACAAGGTAGTTACCATAAATGTATTAGATAGTTTTGTGTGTGATTTGCTCAAGATTAAGGTCCCTCAAAGATATCAGATCAAGAGATATGGCTGATGGCCCTCTATCTGATCTGATGGGATCTATAGCGAATGTGTGTGCACTACTGACATCTCTCTTTCCTAATCCGTACAGATCCACTAACCCATGATTGTGGGATAATGATCCGCTTAATGGTAGCAGGGATACCATTTCAGATAACATGATGGTTGCTTCACGTGTGCTTTAATGCAAAAATGTTGTCACTTTACCTGATTGATTATATCTGACAGTGTGGGAACACTGACTAAACATATGGTGTGACGCATCGGAGTCATCCATTGTTGGAAAACAATGTAATCTAAAATTTCCATATGGACTGACAGTCCTTAAATGTCATGGTTTTGGCACACCACACAGTAAAAAGCCACAGATTTCGGGCTGCTTATGTGGATAACAGGGTCGATCCCCTGTAAAGGCTTCACGCACCCCCGATTGCCTGTTACGTTATTGCATATATCATAATTAGGGTCTTTGTCCCTTTTCTCTATTTTTGGATCATTATGTATAAAGGTGGTGCTGAGGTGGACTTCCATCGTACATGCACACTATTGTCAGGAGTCATAGCTGGTCTTTGGATCGGGTGCCTGACTAGATTAGGATGTCCGAGGATGTCATTCAGTAAATACGCACACACACATACTATACTGGTTACGTGGTGGTAGGATTTGTATGCTGGGAATTTGAAGGAGCCCAGATACTATATTGGTATAGTGATCACTGAATGAAAATTCATCTCTCCGAAGAGTTTTGTCAGCGTCGCTGTTGTTCATAACAAGTTGTCACAGAAAAATAAGCACAGCCATAAGCACATTCTTTATTCTATTCATCTAAAAAGAATTTTGGCTAATTAAATTTTTCTCTAGTTTTCAAACACAAATGTCTCAAATTTACACTGTCAGTTTCCTTGATGCTCAAATCAAATTCCATGTTTACTTGGCTGGTGCTCTCAATGAGTGCGATTATATCAATCAAGGTATTCTCACCAGGGTCGTGAGGATGAATAGGAATTTAGAGTACATGGATATCGAACACATCATGAGTAAATATTTCGAGGAGGATATGGAGAAGTGGAACCTGGCAGGTAGGCTGGGAAAATTAGTAAAGATGATTCAGACCTGTGCGGCCTGGAACCTTATCAAGAATTCGGCTGACATGCGAGAAAATTACCCCCCAATTTGCATCTATGTGAAACCCACTAGCCAGATTGGGCTTGCAACTCGAAAAGACACTTTCGAATTCATCGATCAATGCTATAAGCTTGAAGAAGTCAGGCATATAGATGATCCACGTCCACTTCGGATGGGCGTGAGATACATTGATGACAAAGGTGAATGTAAGTTTATTCAAGTCACAAAAAATCAATATATTAATAAAATTGATATAGGGGTTTATGTAAAGCTGGACGATTATGATGAGGTGGCCGTTGCCAGTTCTGATGAAGAAGATGAAGAAGAAGGTGAAATTCGGCACGAGCCAAATACATCTAATATTCCAGAGTATGATGGGCCCGAGGTCCATCAGTTAGGTCCCAATGGGAAGCAAGGGCCGCAATATGAGTCCCTGAAGGGACTTCATGGTAAAACGCTCAGTGATGCACTTGCAAAGCGCAGACTAACTCAGGATTACCTGATTTGGATGTTAGATGGCGACATACATCATAGCTGCGAGAGTTATGAGAGAGTGCTAGAGGTGTGAGATGAGGCAGCGGTTAATGAATTAAACCACATAATGAAAGAACCGCTTCAAGAACAGGTGAATTCAATAGATCAATTATTAAATCCAAAAATTGATACATCTATAGAAGCATATGTTCTTTGGGGTCACGAGGACCCCACAGGTTCAAAAGAAGGAGCTACGACACGCTCCATACAGTTTCGTTTGACCGGGGAAAAGTTTATCCCCAGTAGCAGGAGAGCAGCCAGAGAGAGTTCTTCAGTCCAGTTTGAACCAGTCATCCCGGGGAAGAACACCCCCCTTGGAGACATCGGAGGAAGGTTTCTACAAGGTGTGAATACTTGTAGATACATTGATGATGAGGTCATGGATCTAAATAAAGATCCAAATTATGTTTCATCACAGTCTGATAAGTCTAAGGAACAGAAAATTAAATTTAGTTATCCAATACTAAATTATGATGAAAATATTCGTCAAGAAGAACTTAATCATCCTTCAGATGCATCAACATTTATTTATGTTCCTGATGAAGTTTTTAAGATCTATTATCCTGATGAAAATCCTTTCTTGGAAGAGAAAGATTCAGCATTTATTAAACATAATGAAAATGTAGTTCAACAGTTTCCAATAACTCAATCTAGAGTACACAATACTCCAGAACAATTAATGAGTGATAAAGAAGCTATTGAAATATTAATAAAACGTCTGGGTAGGATATTAGAAAAACAGAAGANGGGGATCGCTAAAACACTGGAATTGATAACTCGGGGATACTGGTGGCCGAATATGGGCGAAGATATTAAGAAATACATTCAAGGATGTAGGACTTGCCAAACAGTTAAGCCGGACAGACAAAAACGAGCGGCTCCATTAAAACCACATGCGATACCAGACACTCCTTGGAAACATATATCAGTAGATTTGATTGGACCCTTACCGGAATCAAAGGGATACAATGCGATTTTAACTGTGGTGGATCGGTTTTCGAAAATGGCGTATTTCTTACCTACCAATACAACGATAACATCGTTGGGAGTAGCCACTTTATACCGAGATCATATTTTCAAGAATCACGGAGTACCGGAAAAAATCATTAGCGACCGAGGACCACAATTTGTATCGAAATTTACAAAAGAACTTTTTGGGATATTGGGAATTAAAGGCAATCCATCGACCGCATTTCATCCACAGACAGATGGACAGACGGAAAGGGTTAATCAGATAGCAGAACAGTTGTTATCTACTTTCGTCAATGAAAACCAAGATGATTGGAGCGATTGGTTAGCAATAGCTCAGTTCTGCTACAATGACTGGGAACACTCGGCAACAGGGTACTCTCCTTTTTATATGAATTATGGACAACACCCAAACAAAGGGACAAAAATCGATACAGGTCATATTACGGTTGAAGCAGTCGCACAATTTGCAGGTAGACAGGCGGAGATCTGGAATCAAGCTCAAAACGCTCTCAAAAAGGCACAGGAGGCAATGTCGTTACAATATGATAAGAGAAAAAAGGCATCCATATTGTACAAGAAAGACGATTTAGTGTACATAAACGCCGAGCATTTGCCAACGGTTCGACCCACAAAAAAACTAGGCGAGCGATTTTTAGGACCGTACAAAGTTCTCGAAAAGATTGGACCATCCGCATACCGAATTCTCATCCCTGCATCCTGGAAGGTGTATAATGTTTTTAATGAATCATTATTGAAACCATATCACGCACCTTCGTTTCCAGTACAGGCCAGCAAAAACGCAGGCCAAAAGAAGAAGCAGAAGGAAGAGAATACCACCGGCGACTATGAGGTGGAAAAAATACTGGATAGTCGAATTAATCAACGAGGACGTGGTCAGTTGGAATATTTGGTAAAGTGGAAAAATTACCCGCTCGAAGAAGCTTCGTGGGAACCGGCGCGGAATTGCAACCATGCCAAGAGGAGTGTCGACGATTTCCATCGACTCAATCCGGGAGCGCCGAGAAGACTCCATGGACGAGAACTATCGTTCACACCATATTTAAACTACACGCAACCACCGGTGTCTAAAAAATTATACAGGTGGGAAGACGGAAAATTTGAGCGTGAATACCTGGAAAAGTTGGAACGTAATTGGCAAAAATGGAAAGGAAATCGCCGAGAAGCGGAACGAACGGATCCTGATCATGTGGAACCCGATCCTTGAAGAGGGGGTTATGTTACGATTTCTTTATTTTTCTATTTTCTTAATTACATAAGGCGCAGCCACAGGAGGGCTATGTCAGCGACAGTAGGATGGCTGAGTCATCGGAAGTCGGGAGGGAAGGATCACATGATTGACTCATGGGGAACATGAGGACAAAGGTATATAAGGAGTGGGTAGTAAGTAGTGCTCCTTAGCCTTACGATTGTTTGTGTCGTACCACACAGCAACTCTGGTTCTGGTCTCATCTCTTTTCTCTTTCGTCTCAAACCTTGAGGTTGTGTTGGAACGCCCTTCTAACAAAACAAGGTCAAGATCCTATAATTGCAATTTCAAGACTTATGAAATTAGTATCTGATCTTGGAATGGAAGCACAATACAAAATTCCAGATTTTGTAGTAGCTTTCTTCATATTACATAATCTTAATCAACAATACAGTAACTTAGTTACTAATATTGTTGACAGTAATATCACTGATTTTTCAGTTGATAAGATTATTCCAAGGATTCAGAAGAAATGGAATCTTATGCAATCAAAAGGAAAAGGTAAGCAAATGGTTCAAATTGCTAATATTGGATCTACTATTCAAAAGAATCCTAATACTAATCCAAATTGGAAAGATCAATATTCCAATAATAGATTTAATAAATCTAGAGGATCTTTTAGAGGAAGATTTAATAATAGGCAACCATTTGTGCCTAGACAAAGTTTCCAAAAATTCACTAGTAATAAAGTGAATGGATCTTCTTTATCTACTTTTGATAAAAAGAAGTGTAATATGCAAAATAGAGCTAATAAAAAACTTAAAAATAAAGCTTTATTATTAGAATTAAATAATTTAAAGAAGGATAAGAATTCTTCTAATACTATTCACTTCATGAATCCAGTTATTACTGATAATAATTGGAAGAAATCTGATTGGAATGTTAATCAACAAACAATTGGATTTCAAGATGAAGATATTCCTGAATATAATAAATCCTATAAATTATTAGATAGGATAGATGATGTTAAATTTAGAGTAGTTATGGGATTCGAAGATAAGAAAATCAACAAGATGTTGATGTAAGAGTTGTGAGGATGTGAATCCCACAAGAGAACAAGTGGGATTTTGAGATGGATGAAGAAAACTCAAACCATATTCTCACATATTTCTTGTCACCAACTTCAACAATGACACCCACTACTGAAAAAGATGTATTTGAAGAAATGGATCAAGAAGATGAAGATCCGTTAGAATACATAGATGAAAACAACAACATGGACAATAGCAACATTGGGTATGTAATAAATAATTCTAAAATTCACACCACTAATACTGTTTTAGTGCTTGATAACTTAATTAATAAATTAGACATGTTGAACATGTCAGATCAAGATGTAAATAACAGTAGATATAAATGTATATATAATAATTATAAATCTTATGTTCCTAGTGAACAAATTATGATTTTAAATAATAATGATAAGTGGGTGATAGATTCAGGTGCTACTAGACATTGTACACCATTTATTAATGATTTTATATCATATAAGAAATTTATTACACCAATAAAAGTAACAACAGCTGATAAAAATAATAAAACTTTTATTGAAGGAGAAGGACAAGTTTGTTTTAGACATAACAAACATGTGATAACATGGAATGTCTGCTATATGCCAATACTACCATACAGAATTATTTCTGTACCACAATTAACCAGTATGGACTATCATGTCCATCACACAAAACTATACACTACAATACATAAGGGAAACATAATGTTGAAAGGTCATCCTTTTGAAACCAATTCTATACATTGGTTATCAACTATAATAAAGAGACCTTCTCAACACTTATTATTAAAAAATAGTTCTCAAACTATTGACTATTATACATGGCATCAAAGAATGGCACATCCAGGAGATAATGTGTTAAGTCACATGTTCAGAAATACTGAAAATAGTTCTAAAATTACTAAACCACACATGAAAAGTATATGCAAAACATGTATTATGGGAAAACTTGATAATAAATGTAGTTGTTTGTGTGCACTACCTGATGCCACACTTTATTTGTATTAGATAAGCAGTTGTCTTTTACTTAGCACTGCACTACACACCAATATACTTGGTTCAGTGTATGGTGCACCATGAGAATTAAGACATTAACCCAACAATGTTACAAATACTTAGAGGCAGGATGGTGGGAAAGAACTAGCCTCCCATTGTCTGCACCTCTATTAATTGTTATTAAATGAGACAGAAAAATAAGAATTGTCATAGATGCCAGACAACAAAATGATAACACCCTAGCAGATGTTATGCCAATGCCAGACCAAGAGACAATTAGAAATGATCTGGCAAGAGCTCAATTCAGAACTAAAATTGACCTCTCAGATGTGTATGAACAAATATGCATCCTACCTGAGCATGAAAAACACTCAGTATTTGCAACCATATATGGCAACATGATAAGCTGTGTAATGCAACAAGGAGACAAGAATGGGCCTCCCACTTTTCAGAGGCTCATGAATGTCTCCTTCACAGATATGATAGCAGTCTTTTTGCACTGCTATCAAGATGATATCTTTGTGTACTCTGACACTCTGGAGGAACACATGAGACATCTCAAGACAACATTTGATAGATTGTGTAAATTGAAACTTTTCCTCAGTCACAATCTAAAGAAGATTGACATTCTATCCACAAGGATGGACTGTCTGGGATTTATTGTCAATGATGAGGGTATTCACATCAATCCCTCTAAGATCAACAAGATTTTAAGCTGGAGGATGGCAAGAGATTATACTGACATCCTCAGGTTTAACAGAGTGATTCAATATTTATCATAATTCCTACCAAACATTACAGAGTTGACAGCTCCATTAACAGGAATGTGCAGCAACAATCAAGAGTTTGTCTGGACAGACTACCATGAAAATTGCTTCAATAGATTAAAGAGACTGGTAGTGAAAGCACCAGTCTGCAAAACAATCAATAAAAATGAATTAGGATTTAACATTGGAGCTATTGATCTCAATGTTGATAACAGAGGATCAATATTCTTAGCTAAGAATCCAGCCCAAGAACATAGAACAAAACATATTGATATTTGTTATCATTATGTTAGAGAATGTGTTGAGGACAAAGATGTCAACATTCAATATGTTCCCACAAATGATCAATTAGCTGATATCTTGACTAAAAACTTGACTTAGCAAAAGTTCAAGGAGTTAAGAAATAAAATTGGCATTGAGATCCTCAATGAGGGGGAGTGTTGAATTCCTACCAAGTCCTGTATCTATTAAGGACTTGGGTCTGGAACTCTATCCTATAAGTCCAGAGTTCCAGAGTTTGCTCCACACAACTCCAACCATGGGAATAACATTTTGGACCTCTCAATAATGTCTGTGGAACTCCTGTTTACACCTGTGGACATTATTATAGAGTTTGACACCTGTCATCCTCTGACAATAGTGCACCATGTGCACAACTGTGCATTGTGCTTTACACAGCATCTGACAGTCACATGACTGTCAGATGACCAAGCACAATACAAATCCACAGTCCATGCTAAAAATAGCCCAGANGCCCCCCACTCTCGCTATGCTATCAACCGAAAGAACTGTGGGAATCTGCGTCATGTATTTTTCCTGGACCCACATTCGCATCATCCCCTTCGAAGACAACATTCTCATCCTACTAGAACACTGTCAATTCATCGTATTGTCTGTATCAAACATGGACCCCGAATATCCACATGTCCTAAGAAATGCCATCAACTAAACACTCCATCTGTCTGGTTGACCCTGGTTCGAAACCAGAGACACAACGAAATATGGTGAATATTGAATGCTGCTATTACCGTTGATAACTGGCTGAGTTACCGAGACTTCGCAAGAAGTAAGGATGACGTCTTCAAGGCCAGATACCTCTACTACTTGTTTCCTCAAAAAGTCGTCTTCAGGAACCCGTCAATTCCCACACATCAGGAAACCCTCAGATCGATGATCCTGGATGCAGAATTGCTTCGCACCCTCACTAAGGAACTAGAGGAAGCGGCGATGGACGATAGATCAGATCCCGATCCATGGGAAGATTTCCTATTCATGTAAAATTGAACTCTCTGGGTCTGACACCAAGACCTGAGTTTACACTATAAAAACGATACCCGATCTCAGCTCAATCCTAACAAACTCATCACCATCACAAAAAATGTTGTTTTTCATCGTCCTCCTCTACGTCCTCACCATTGCCTTCCTTGCCAGCGCCCACTGGCGTGTCAACCCCTCCCTCGCCGCCTACAGTGAGGACCGCCCCCTCGAGGTCTTCATGACCACCACCACCACCATCACCAACACCACCAATGACGAGGACCTCCACGTCCACCCCGCCGAACTCACCACCCCCATCGCTGAACTCACCCATCCCCTCGTCGTCCGGCCCCGGAACACTGCCCTCGAAAATGTCAGCAACACCCTTGCCCTCCTCATCCTCCAATACAATCTATTTGCCGAGCCCCTCGATGTATACACCGCCCTCACACTACAGACCGACCCCCACCTCCTCTCCTACGACGAACGGGACGCCACGCTCGAACAGGCGCAGCAACTAAAAAGGTCAATCGAGACCTTACAATGGCGGGTCGAAACGGCCGCAAAAGACATCGAAAACATCGCCAAGTGGCTTGAGTCACGGCAAGACCATGGCTGGACATCCTCTGGATGGTAGAAGTCGGTGACTTCTCGCATACGAAGGGGGTAATGTTATGGTGATGATTGCAACGTAATGGACGATTCTTATTTTTATCTCATTACTCATATCTACTGTGCATGGACAGCCTCTCTTTTCGTAATTACCTTCACATTTCCTTTCTCAGGTTGTTACAGCTTCTCTTCCTTTTTCGTCTCATTGTTCTCTAGAAACATATATAAACCCTCATGTACTGTCTTTTCTTTAGTTCCAATTTAATCGAATCTTGCCCTCGTCATTTTGAACGATCTTGAGTGCTCCTCTTCTCATCGTTGCGCTCATCCTCCTCTGTCCTTCATCATCATCAGACTAGACGTCGGAACCTTTGTCCAGTAGACTGGGAACAGACCGAGACTCTGTTTGTCACTGTCGACTTAGAACGGATCACGTCGAGGACATCGATCTTAACAGATCTACCCTGAACAATGAGGTGAAACTCCAGTGTAAGTCATTCCAACAGGACGACTGACAAGATGAGGAACTGCAGGGGTATTCCTGCGGCAACAAGGTTGTAAGTGTAGATGTAGCGCTCGTTTCTTTGGAGCGGACAGAGCAGACAATGCGCGAAGCTTTTTTGCCAGTCAGTGGGTGGGGGAGTCTGGAATAGAGTGTACCTACTCCCCCAAATCGGATCACCTGTGGAGAGTCGAACCCATGACCGTCGTCCAACCCACTTTCATTAGCTGATGTGCATCTGGTGGCAGACATTATGGGCGCCAGGCCCAAGCCTACAACACATTGCATTAGCCCCAAAAGCCAAAAACAACTGGAATCAGAATAAAACATACCTACTCCCCCACATTGGTTCACTCAACAACTATTGTCTGACCCACTTTGATAGTTCCCTACATTACACGTCACCTTGCATTAGTTGAAAGTGTGCATGGCAGAATAGAGTGTACCTGCTCAACCCACTTTAATCATTGACATGTGGCGGCAGAGGTCACGGGCACCAGGCCCGGCCAGGATGGAGACCAAAGGCGAGGGAGATGAAGAGAGCAATGACAAGGGAAGGAAAAAATCAATCCTGTGGGCCTAGGTATATATACAACCCCACTCCTTTTGTTTACTACAAACAAAACCTGGGAACTTCCTTCCTCATTCGTAAACAACAGCCCACCCTGTTATTTATCCATGTTTGGGAGTTTCCAGAATGCGATCACGTATAGTCATATTAGGAAGTTCATTTACGTTTTTGGGTTTCTCTGTTTGGCCCAAACATCAGGGTGCGCATACTATATAAACCAGGAACCCCATTTAGATACGCTTTCTTCCCATCAATTAGTGTTTCGATGCTGTTAGCGGTGCATAGGTTAGTATAATTCACGATGTACAGTAGACTGTGTGGCAGCATAGAGCATGCTTTACATGTGACATGCCTGGCTTGTGTCCACCCTCATGCCTATGCCCAGGTAAGCTGACATGTCAATTGCAGGTCTTATTGGACATCCAATATTCAGTCTAGAATGGTACGCGCAAAGTTAGCATATGGCAAGGGCTGATGGGAGATGCCCAACAGTCTAATAAATGCATACAAAATTTGGAGGCTGCAAACAGCAGAAAAAAATGCAGATTGGCGGTCAGATCATGAGGTATCCACACTCTCAGGCAAACTGACATATATTTCAGTCATCTCGGCAGGATGCAGCTAGCCAATTTTTGGATCTGGAGGCTCAGCAATTTGATTCCAGTGAGGAAGAAAACAGTGACAATAATTCATGTAAGTTCATAGCAATAGCCATTCAAACATGCACTGATTGTACACAAGCAATCGATGGGTTTATTGACAACTCTACACATCCAAGGCCATCCTTAACTTCCTCAGTGCCGTCGAGGCCAATAATCCCAAATCCACACCCAGATTCGTGCCTGGCTGCGGTCATTGCTCACTATGAAGCTCGCAGAATGAGGGAAGAGAGGGAAGGCTATGAAATGTCAACAGGCAATGAGGAAGACAACAAGGATCTCGAGGTATATGTTGCTGTACATTTCCAAGCCCCTAAAGGATGATGCTGCATGATAGGAAACTACCGTCCTTGCAGACACCACCTGGTCCTCTCTTGTGTCCAAGGCTAATCCACTTTGGAGGGTCTGGGTACATGTGAGTTGGAAGATGTCATATGGTTAACCTTTGCTCAAACTGTTTCTGAAGGAAGGCGATGAAAGGAAAGGCTACTGGTTGATATGTGAACGCCTTCAAGCCTGAGAATGCCTTGATAAGGTGATCAGATTTATTTATCCTCCCTCGAGGCCTTTGTGGCTGCTGCTCGAAGCAAACAGCCATATTGTTGTCCATGAAGCTTGTGTCAACCTGTCAATGTTTCCTCATCCGTTAGATGTTACATTCATTCTGGCAGAGGAACGGTGTAACGGATCGATTCTGGCTATGCTGGAATCGATGCCCAGTGCTCACCAGAGTACCACCTTGGATGTCACACCTCACAGCGCCCTTCTCAGAAGCCACCAAGCCTTGACGAGCCCAACCAATGCCATTGCTTCCATCTCGGAACCCCTCGGACCCCAGGCACCACCTCGGAACCTCGGTTACATACCTACCGAGCGCCACATGTATGCTGCAAGGCAGTAGATACAAAAACCGTGTAGTAGGTAGTCGAATACATCTTCCCTTCACCCCAAAACCACTGTTTGAGCCAGAGCGAGCACTGCGCAGCTCTGGGCAACGCCTTTTGGTGTCGCCGAACTCACTTCAGCACTTTCCTGCAACCTCGGAGGCTAGCCAAGCTAGCCTCTGCTTTGTTGTTTCAACGGCACAAGTGGATCAGCTGGCAAGCGAAGCCTCAACAACAGCCTTTCATCGACTCCCCTCACTGGTGCAGGCTATGTAAGGGAGCATTGCTCATTAAAAAAAAGGTTGCACTGCTCATTCGCAGATATGCTGGGGACCTGGCCTTGTTCCATGACACAAAGCAATGGCCTATGGTCGAAATTTGTCTGGTTCCTCGGCTGCGGCATGCCACCAAGGTATTTGACGAATTGGTGGAGGGTGAATACTGAGTTGAGACACATCGCAAACCTCGGCTTGTACACCCTGATTGGATTGGGCACCACCCTGGTGGAGTTGAGCTCCAGATGCACATCCTGGAAAGAGCGCATACCTGGAATCCAAAGATGTACTGGAATCCACCCTGTCGCCATCCGCTGCAAAAAATTGCACCTGGGATATGTTGCTTCATCAACCAGCGGTACAAAGAGGAGTTTCGGTCACCCTTCGTGACAGTGATGGTTCATGTTGGCGTGTTGGACGTAGCATATCTGAAGCCCACTCTTGACAAGCTCAATCTTTTCACTGAAGGGCTGGCTATAGGTGCTGAGCAACTGGACTTCCTGGCACCATCTCCCATCTTTCTGAGGTTGTCATACAAGCAGTACATGGGTGCACCATTAGAGATAGGGCACAAAGTAGAGGTTCTTGTGCAATCTTGCCTCGTGTGGGCTGTCATTGTGGAGGTCAGAAATGAAGAGGTTATTGTCTGTGAGGATAACACGGGTGAAGAGTTTCCCGTTGGGGTTCGACTCACCCAAAGAGTGTTTGATCCTGGAGACTCAGTAAAGGTGTTTGTGTCAAGTTCACTGGCCTTTGCCAAAGAAGGGTTGGTCCTGTGCAAAGAAGGGGATCGCGTGACTCTATTGGACCACATGAAGGAACAGGTTAGTATAACAATGGTATCGGGCAACATAGTGAACTGATGTCCAAGATAGGCCCATGTGAAGTCTTGGCAACTGGTGCCATACGACTGTCCTCAGTGGGCCAACCCTCACCCGCTACAGGTTAATGAGGTTGTCAGGGTTATAAACCCTATCTCGCTGTACTATGGGAGGAATGGTAGGGTCTCACGAGTGAGCATGGTGAGTATTGAGGTGATTGAACCTCAGATCAACCAGAAAGTATGTCGATTAATTTCAGTAATGGACTCTGTGTTAAAAATTGGTGTATAATAGTTCTAAGTGCCCCTGTGGTTTTTAGAGGCAGATGCCCAGCCAGTGCCTGGTATATGTTCCACAAACATGGTAGGGGAGAGAAACTGGTGGCTGCATTGGGTATACAATTGCTATGACAACCTCAAGAACACGGAGGTTGTAATATCTGGCCATCATCACAAGAAAGGTTTGTATGGCAGGATACAGGAACACCTGAGAAACTGTGTCATGCACGTGGAATTAATGTCCAGGTCCAGAATGGTGGATGTTCACATAAATTATTTGTCGGATATGTGAGTCATCATATTCACATTCTTGTGAACATGCTCAAAATGGCACAGGCCAGCAGGTGGTCTAAACCTTCACTATTACTATGTAGGATATCACAGGCTTGCCATCCAAGGCCACCAACCACCTGTCTGCCTTCAGCCGCAACTCTGGGAGCACCCCAGGAGCCCTATGCCGCCACCACCACCACCTGAACCGGCTGTACAACAAGGGCAGACAATCACATATGAGGATCAAAGTAAGTTCCATGCTTACATGCTTGGAACCAAGCATAACGCCGTTGTGGCTATAACAGCACTTCCCACAACATGGCTCATGCGAGACAGTTTAGTCAACAAGTGAATATGGGCCTACATCTGGAATACCATGCCAGATGCATTCGTCATAGACAGTGGGTATGCAAGAGGACAGTTTGAAGGGGCAAAGGTGCTTATCCTGTCTGGTGAACGACCAGATGCCATTGATGTTAATGCCAATGGTCGGATGATTGCCATTCCTTGCCAATTCCTGTTCCCAATTCGGCCTTCCTTGAAAGGCCAGTTTGTTGTGATCATCAGCGGAGACCGCATTGGGGAAATTTTCAAGACACACAAGCCAAACAGTGCTGGCTTCTATCCTGTCACTAAGCCAGGCCATTCTGGAGCTGCAGAGTTCATCATCAAGGCCAGCTGTTTGGTGCTAAGTGATCTCAAGTAGGCAAAGGTGACAGGATGTGAGTGAGGATTTGTTAGAATGTTTGTACACCATCATACCGTATCTTATGCAGTTTTTTTTGTGAGCCAGAAGCATGTGGCCCTCTATGTAAAGCATTGACGTAGAGCTATAAAAACAAAAACAAAGGCTTAAGGCTGACCATCCAGGTTATACAAGATCGAAGAATGGCCATGCGGATATGACCCAAAGCCTCCCATGCAGATATTGTTGGACAGCTGGGATCATAGCCAAGAGAGAGATGAAGCCTCTCTTCTCCTCCAAAAAAGAACAGACAGTGGTACCTACCCCTGTTGGCATGTCGATGCAAGCACCAATGATGCTCTTCAACATTGATATGTAAGCTTCTACATATTGAGCTGACAACACTGTCCAATGATTGAGACATGAGTTAGAAGCGCATGGCAAAAATATATTCAGGGATGTGCTCCAAATAAAGACAAGTGGTATAATCAATTGTTCAAATTTCCCCATTGACGCCGACCCCAAGACATCGATGCATTTCTGCACACGCCTCAGGCTGGGTTCATCAGCTACTCCACTTTGTCCTTGGGTGTGCAACGGCCAAACAACTACTCTCAGTGTTGACAAGAATCTAAAAATAAACATGCACCAAAAGCTTTGACCATAGAAACTCGCAAGGGAAACCCAAGGAAGTCCATGCTGATCCTTTGGTTGAGACTATGCTAACCATTTTTCCGAGTGTCAGTATCGCTGTTCAGTTAATTGCAAGTCCATTTGCCATCGCTCGGAGCCAAGTATACCTGCCGATCGCTGAAGCTATATTTATATTTAAGTAAGTGGCTGTACATCTCTTGGACACCTGCCAAAAATAACATTTGGATTTGGTTGCATTGTGACATTCTGATTGCTCTATTGCAATGCTTAACACAATGCCTCACCTAGCCTTTCATGACCATTTACAGTTGAACAAACGACCCCTGAAAGTACCCTTTGCCTGTTGAGCTGCCAAGAAAATAGATGGCATATGATCGACAGGAATCTAAAAATAAATAAGCATCCGGGTTCATTCGCATGAAACGCAAAAAGATTTGGTATCACTGAACAAGTTATTATACAGATACATCGTGAATGATAGACTACACAAGAAATGGGTAGGTTAATGTTACATTGCAAGAAGACATCTAGTTCATGATATGCCCTGCCATTGTCGAATGCCTTGGCCTCCACATTTTCCGGAAAGACATGCATTGTAAAAAATGCGATCCTGTTACAGAACCCATGGACAGTCCAATGATGAACACCACAGGACCTCAATTGGTGTAAACTTCCCCTGCCACAGGTCAGAGCTCATGAACCAGTAGACAAATATGTATACCATTTACATGATGACCCAATCTACCTGCTTAGTGCCACGGCTCACCCAATTTACCTGCACTGTGTTCAATTGCACAGCCCACCAGATGCACGCAATTGCGGTACCAATGTCGGTTTCTTTAACCGAATTGTGGCTATATTCGTAGAGTGTGTGTTGCATGTCAGTATAGTGTGTCGCCCTGAAGGAAGCCGAAGGAAGCATGGGAGAAGAGGTGAAGACGAGGTAAGCCATAACTGTTTGCCCTCACCAAATCTGAAGAAAGCCCAAGCTTGCTGGCCTATACCCCCACAATGCTATAGTGTGTCATCCTGAAGGAAGCCAAAGGAAGTGCAGGAGAAGAGGTGAAGACGATGTAAGCCATAACTGTTTACCCTCACTGAATCTGAAGAAACTCAGAGATAACCCCAAGTTTGCTGGCCTATACCCCTGCAACCCTCACTTCGAACTCACCACTGACCAGAAGAGTGTTTCATGGAATGGGGTTTCCATTATGATTTGTTCCTCAAACTCCATATTTGTTGTTCTGATATACGACACAGGTGACCTGGTTTGCTTCAACAGCCAGTCAATGGCTTGTGAGTCGCTCATGATATTCTATAACAGCGAGGTGCCATCTATTCAGACTGCCCTCATTTCATCTTATTTTCAGAACTGTGCGTCTAACCAGTTAGGTGTTTTTTTGATGTCGTCCTGATCCACTTACAACAGCATGGGCCTGGGCAAGTGTGTCAACCCATGTGAGACAGTGAGTGCCTTTGGCCGGCTTGTGATCGCAAATTTCCATTTGACCAGTGGCCCACGTTTCCAGAAGCACTGACATTCAATCAACAAGCTACTACGCATGTTAAGATCAATGTCCTCAGCGTGATTCATTCTAAGTCGACAGTGACAAACAGAGTCTCAGTCTGTTCCCAGTCTACTGGACAGGAGTTCTGACATCTAGTATGATGATGACGAAGGTCGAGAAGAGAATGAGTGCGACAATGAGGAGAGGAGCGCTCAAGTTCATTCAAGATGACAAGGGCAAGATTTGATTAAATTGGAACTAAAGAAAAGGATGGTACATGAGGGTTTATATACATTTTTAGAAAACAATAGAGACAAAAAAGGAAGAGAAGCTGTAACGACCTGAGAAAGGAAATATGAAGGTAATTACGAAAGGAAGGGGCTGTCCATGCACAGTAGATATGAGTAATAAAGGTAAGGATAAGAATAGTCCTACAAGACATTACGTTGCAATCATAACATTACCCCCTTCGTATGCGAGAAGTCACCAACTTCTACCAGCTAGAGGACATCCATCCGTGGTCTTGTTGAGACTCCAGCCATTTGGTGATGTTGTTGATGTCCTTAGCTGCCGTTTCGACTCGCCATTGAAGGGTTTCAATTGATCTTTTTAGTTGCCAAGCTTGTTTGAGTGTGGTGTCTTGTTCGTCATAGGAGAGGAGGTGGGGGTCAGTGTGGAGTGTCAGGGTGGTGTAAATGTCAAGAGGTTCAGCGAATAAATTATATTGGAGGATGAGGAGGGCGAGGGACTGGCTGACATTTTCAAGGGCGGTATTCCGAGGCCAGATGACAATGGGGTGGGTGAGCTGGGTGATGGGGGTGGCGAGTTCGGCGGGGTGGACATGGAGATCTGCGTCCTCAATGGTGGTGGTGGTGGTGGTGGTCACAAGGACCTCGAGGGGCTGGTCCTCGCTGTAGGCAGCGAGGGAAGGGTTAACGCGCCAGTGGGCGCTGGTGAGGAAGATGACGGTGAGGACGTAGAGGACGACGATGAAAGACAACATTTTCGACTTGTGGGTTGGTAAGGATGGTTAGGACTGTATGGAGATCGGGTATTGTTTTATAGCAGTTGACTCAGGTCTTGGTGTCGGACACTGAGAATTCAATCTTCCATGAATAGGAAATCCTCCCATGGATCTGGATCTGATCTGTCATCCATCACCACTTTCTCTAGTTCTTTAGTGAGGGTACGGATTAATTCTGCATCCAGGACCATTGATCTGAGGGTTTTCTGATGTGTGGGAATTAATGGGTTCCTGAAGACGACCTTTTGAGGAAATAGGTAATAGAGGTATCTGGCCTTGAAGATGTCATCCTCCCTTCTTGCAAAGTCTCAATAACTTAACCAGTTATCAATGGTAATAGCAGCATTCAGTATTCACCAGATCTTGTCGTGTTTCTGGTTTCGAACCAGAGTCAACCAGACAGACGGAGCGTTTAGTTGATGGTGTTTCTTAGGGCATGTTGTTAGGAGCTACGCTCAGACTAAACACAACACTCAAGCTCGCTGATAAGTGAGCGAAGAGAACTGAGAACGAAGTAATGAATGGAATTCAAGAACAACGGTAGTTGCCTGAGCAAGACAAACTATCTCGAGTCTTAGAGTAGCTACCTACTACTAGCCCTCCTTATATACTCCACTAATCCTAACCCAACTCCTGCCTACTGTCTCCCTCATTCCCTACTGTGCACTGCTGTGCCTCTGCCTCTCTGCCTCCTCACGCTCATCCTCATGTCCGACTCATGGTCCGCTTATGTAATCTCCAAGATAAGATCCTGATAAGATCTTCGATAACCCGATAAGGTTTCCATCCTGATTGTGATAACGATAAGATAAGATAAGACCTTTAGATAAGATCGAATCTGTATCGAGCCTTGATCCTGTCGTCCAAGTCCATGATCCAACCTCTGATAGAGTCTTACTGTCTGCCTTCGCCTTTGTGTATGCGAGTCTTCATCCTAGCTGCCTCTACGCCTTAGAGATCCAAATGGTGTTATCATAACACCCTTCATGCTAAGTGATCCTTTTCATCTACTATCGCCTTTGACTATGCCCTTGATAGATCTGCTTAGCCATACGTTGGCTCTTCCGCCACTATCCTTGGGTTCCGATTGTCTTCCCACTCTGGCCTATACGTCAGCTCGACTTGTGTGGCTTTGCCAATGCTCTGTCCCTCCTCTGTACAACTTGATAAGGCAGCTGTACTCCTGCCATCGTTGGTGAGTATACGCCCTATGCCTTGCGTTATAGATATTAAATGAGATACACCGGATAAGGCGTCGAATGCATCGAAACATCGAACTCAGGGGTTGGTTCATAACACATGTGGATATTCGGGGTCCATGTTTGATACAAACAATATGATGGATTGATGGTGTTCTAGTAGTATGAGAACTTCGAAGGGAATGATGAGAATGTGGGTCCAGGAAAAATATGTGACGCAGATTCCCACAGTTCTTTCAGTTGATAGTGTAGCAAGAGTGGGGGGCAGCATGTTGTTTGTTTATGAGATGGGTTTGCTTCAAGTATATGTGGTTGAAATATCGTGTCATGAAGGTATTTTACAACTGTCTTCTCTTCTTATATTGTAGAAGGATTTCCGCAGTATTGCTTAGGTTGTGCTCAGGTTCCCACAAGTTGTCATTTGGTCCATATCCCTTCCATTTCACTAGGTAATGGTACCCTGCGCCACATCATCAGTGTGTGAGAATTGCTTCTACTTCAAATTCTTCTTGTCCATTTATGACCTCAGGAGGTGGTTTCACATAATTTGGTCCATGTATATCCGTTTCCTTGTAGGGCATGAGAAGCGAGGCATGAAACACAGGGTGAATTCACCATTGTTTCAGGAGTTTCAGTTTGTATGTCACTGGTCCCATGACTTGTTCAATTACAAAGGGTCCTTCTCGTTTCGGTGCTAGTTTCCTTGATTCATATGGAATGCACAGATTCCTGTTGTCAAGCCAGACTTTGTCGCCTTTTTCAAGTTTAGTTGATTTGTCTCTGTTTCGAGCAGCGACCATTTGTCGAGCTAGTTTATGTGCTGCTAGCACTTCTTGTCTTGCTTTTTGTAGCAGTTGTAGGTGGTTCTCAGCAGCAGGCGTATTCATTCTGACTGAAGCAGTTGGAATAGCGATTGGATCTGTTCCATACATTAGTTCAAAATGAGATGCCTTCACAGTGTCATGATATATCGTTATGTGTGCCGAATTCTGCAATAGGAAGAATGATCTTCCATTTTGGGCGTTCTTGTACAGAAACATCTGGAGATATATCCAAGTTCCTGATTGACTTGTTCTGTTTCTCCATCAGTTTGAGGGTGATATGCAGTGCTCATCCTATGATCAATTCTCAATGCCTTGTGAATTTCTTGGAAGACCTTTGCTGCAAATTGGGGACCTCGGTTGGAGATGAGGATATCAGGAAGTCTGAATCGCTTAAAGACTTCAGAAATATAGATGTCTGCTGTTCTGAGGGCGTCAATAGTTTTCTTACAGGGTGTGAAAATTACCCCCTTCATAAGACCATGGTCCACCGTGACCAGGATAGAATCAAAGCCATCTGAAATGGGTAGATCTGTGATGAAATCGAGTGTGACTTGTTGGAAAGGGCAGGTGGATTTAGACAGAATTGGATATAATGCTGGAGTGTTTGGATGAGTATTGACTTTCATTTGTTGACATAGGGCACAGCCTTCGACCCATTGTCTAGTTTGTCTAGCCATTCCTGGCCACCAGTAGTCACGTTTCAACAGTTCTAATGTTTTAAATCAACCAGGATGTCCAGACGAAGGTGTTTCATGGGTGTCTTTAATTAGTGATGTGCGAAGATCCACCTGATCAGGCATGTAAGCCTCCCCCCAATAGTAGATAATGCCACCGACATGCGCCCAACCCTGCAGCCTGGATCCAATCGATGGAGCACGATGTGTCTGAGTTACTTCGACCAAAATACAACCAAAATCATCAGTTGCCATTGCTTTTTTAATGTCATTGGCTAAGTTGTTATTAATGAGCCTAATGAACCACTCTGCAGGGAGGACCACTATGTCATCTTGTTGTTCTGAATTTCCCATGTGATCAGGTCTGC
>JAENRT010000047.1:271601-284953 GCA_032173475.1 Amanita phalloides | reverse complement strand
ATCCATGTCTGACCATGTAGTCAGTCTTTGTTTGTTCGCTTATTGTGTGCGTTTCTTAACAGTTACGACGTGAACGACATTCATATAAAATCTCTGTAATTTTACATGTGAAAATCCTCATATTTTACAATTTCCATAACTGGAATCGAAACGCTCATTCAACAAGTCGTTTGAAAAACCCAACTCCTCGTCCTACTTCTTTCTTCTCTTCCTCCGTCAAATCTCTGATGTATTCCCGCGCCGAGTTCCATCGCTTCTCCACCTGCTTTCCTTTATCCTTCGGTGGCGCCCTACAATCCCGCTTCATGTGTCCAACCTTCCCGCAGTTGTAACAAGTGATCGACGCACGTCGACAGTCCACATCCATTGCATCCGGGTCTTTAGACGTTGATGCCGTTGCTGGTGAGTTCTGATTTGGAACCGGTCGGTTCTGCTGCCATGGTTTGCTCGTGTTTTGTTGCCATGGTTTATTCTGTCGATTCTGCATGGTCTGCGCAGGTTTATTACCACTCGTTGTGGTCGTCGCCTTTGGATACAACTGCTGTGCATCCCTCCAGCTCTTCTCAATTGCCAACGCCCGATCGTACCATCATTGTAGATCCCCTGGTTGCGATCCATCTATACTCCTTGCACCGTCCAACATTCCAATTTCCACCACTCATCTTCCCAACACCGGATTGAGACCTTGACGAAAATGCATGACTAGTGCAATTCCATTGTACCCTGTGAGCATTGCAATGCTCCTGAATTCGATGATATAGTCCTCAACTTTGCGAGAACCTTGTTTCAGAGTACTGATTTTTCGAGTAGTGTTGTCTCGAGTTTCCGTCGTCAAGAAGAAATCTTTCATCTTCTGCTTCAAATCCTCCCAGTTATCGAATGGTGGTGGATTGTTAAACGGCTCCACTGCCCATGACCCGTCCTGCCTTCTTATTCCCATTCTGCATTCCACATAGTCTAATGGTCTCCCCAGCTCAGCTAGCAACGCAATGGTATTTGGCATAGCATTTCGTTCCATTATTTCAGCTTCGAATTCTGCTTGCTCCGTTGTCTTTGCCGCTGACCAATTTCCTGCTCTGTTATCCGTCCCCTTCCTTACTCGTTGTAGCGTGATCATCATCCTTTGCTTTGGATTTGTCACTCGAACCGATTCGAAATAGTTTTCCATGGTTTGTAACCACACCGCAATTTCTTTTGGATCCCCTTTGTACGCCTCCAGCATTTCCATTTTTAAGGTGGGTGCGGGATCACGTGGTGGATGTAAAGCATTATTGACCTGATTTATTACGTTGGCCAATTGTGCTCCTTGTTCCGTTCGCTCCGCGTCTGTGTGAGCATTCCATACTGTAGCATTTGCAGCATGTCCGAATATTCCCACTGCTACCGTGATGAGTCCCACTAATGCCTGAATTAGTGCGTCCGTGATGTTGAATCCAACCGAGTAATGTTGCTGGACAGATTTGTCCCCTCCATACTCCTCCAACACTTCCTTCGCACTCATTCCCCATGTGCTGTGTTCGACGTGGAATTTCGCCTCCCTCCGATTGAAGGTTACTTTTACCCTGACGTCTGGATCTCTCATGTCCTTTTCGTATGCCACTATTTCTCCCCAAGACGGATTGTATGGCCATGCAAATGCCCGCCAGTACTGTCGTTTAAACAGTCACAGATAACACAGTCCCGGAGTCTCCGGTCCTGACCCAGTGAATCCTTTTGGTGGCAACACTGTTTGACTCGCGTGTCGCACCTGCTGATTCCATTTCGTTATGTCGATGTAACTGGGCGGATGTACTGCTTCCAGGCGCATTTGCATCTCCTCTTTCAATTCTTTGTTGAACCAATCACCGGACGGTTCTCCAAACCAGTTGGTCGTGAACTGACGTGTGATTCGTCTGCCAGCTCCCTGAAAGTGGTTGGACTGTACCACCTGCGCATAAGTCCGTCTCGGATATACAACTTCCTCGTCATTCTTGGCTGCGCCAAGAGTGATCTGCTTCCACCAGTAGTTCTTTCCATACATATCAATATCTTCCCATTTGTATGGCGTTTCTACTCGTATCGCAGTGTTTTCCTCGAGTAGGATTTCGTCGCCTGGGTAGATATGATACACTCCCTCCTTATCTCCATCACAAATTGCAAAACTAACATCCTGCTTTCTCAGGATCGGTGCCCACGACGTAACTTCCTCCATGGTGGGATATTTCGGCCATTTGTATTTGTTATAATATCGTGGCTCGAAGAGATACATATAACAGTATCCCCTTTCTCTCCATGGTTCAGCTGACGTCCGTCGATAGTGACCCGGTTTGCCTGGTAGTTTGGACTCTACTTCCTTAGCCCATTCTGCGATTCGTTTCGTCTGCTCCTCTATCGTTTCCTCTCCGACAGCTGGGAGAAAATAGTCCAGACTCAGCGTCCTGCTTCCCATTACTCCTAGCCCCTTGTAGTTCTTGGGGGTTCAGGGTTCCGCCTTATAAATTGTATACACCTTTTTCTTTTCATAAGGTGAATATCGAACCGACTCGGATTTGGTTCGTTCNGGGGCAATGTCCAAGGATCTTGTCCAGCATTTACTCTATCCATCCACATGGATACTGCTGGCGACATGGTTATGAGGGGTTGGGGAGGGTGAGGATTGGGTTTTGGCAGTGGTTCCAGGAATTGACAAAATGAAAAGTTGATGCATTGGTGATCAACATTGGCATATCTGCCAATGTGAAGTAGAGTTTGGCACGGGTTTTTATGGTTATGTTTGTTATTTTTTCCCATTTCTGGGAGGTTGAGTACAACCTTTGTAACTGTAAAGAAGCAGTTTAAGGTCCTACTCCAGGACCCAACTCTTTTAATTTTTTGTGCATCCTTTGCAATCACAGGGACCATCTTGATCCGATGGTTTGTTTAATTGTGTAAGCAATTGCTTTCCCTTCCATTTTTCCCAGTTTTCCTCCCATTTAGCAGTTTTGGCTACTGCATTGATGTCAATCCTGGATATGATTGGACCATTGTATTCTGTGAAGTTGTAGTATTTTTTAAAAGGTAATTTGTCAAAGATTTCTTTGTCTATAACTCTAATCGCTCCCAGATGTTTATTATAAAAGTTTTTTATTTTTCTTTTTGCGTTTCCTAAATTTTCTACAGGTTTACATGAATTATGTTCCTGTGTGTATCCTTTCCATTCGACAAGATACTGCATCTTATTTCTTCTTAATTGAACATTGATGATATCTTCCACTTCAAATTCCTTTTCACCATCTATTTCCACTGGTGGCAGTGGTACTATTTTCTGTCCTTTCATTGGTTTTTTGTAAGGATGTACCCTTGAAACATTGATGACAGGGTGAATTTGTTGTGAGAAAGGTAAATCTAATTCCACCGCATTTGATGAAATTATTTTCTTTATAGGGTAAGGCCCTATCCATCGTTCTGCCAACTTTTGTGTAGGTCTTCCTGAAAGTTGCAAGTCTTTGGTGGATAACCAGACTCTATCTCCTATTTTGTACTGTGGTGGTTCTGATCTTTGCCTATCTGCGTACAATTTCATGTCATCTTGCGATTTTCACAAGGCTGCTTGAGTTTCCTCATGAATTTCCTTCATTTTTTGAGCAAACTCTATAGCTGCTGGATGACTCCCTTCTCTTCTAGGTTCAATCCCCATCCTGGGGTGTTTTCTGTAGTTTACGAAAAATGGTGTTTCTTTGGTTGATGCCTGAATTTTACTATTGTAGCTAAATTCGGCAATAGCTAACCATTCCGACCAATTTTCTTGTCAGTGATCTACAAAAATCCTCAGGAATTGTTCCAAATCCTGATTCATTCATTCTGTTTGTCCATCTGTTTGTGGATGAAAAGCTGTAGACAAATCTGTAGAAATGCCTAACATTTGATTCAATTCTTTCATCATTTGAGCAGCGAATTGAGGACCTCTGTCCAAAATAATTGATTCTGGAAGTCCATGTAACTTCCAAATGTTGTCTCAGAACTACACTGCCAACCCTTGAGCTGACGTTTCTTCAGATGTGGGGATAAAATGTGCCATTTTGGACATTCTATCACAAACTACTAGAATCGCATTGTGTCCTAACGATTTGGGTAATTTGGTGATAAAATCTGCAGATATATGCGTCCATGGACGTTTTGGTGCAGAATTTGGCATTAATTTTCCTGCTGGTGGCTCTGGGAAATTTTTGCTTCTTTGGCATTTATCACATCCTGCCACATAATTTTTTACAAATTTAGTGACTCCTGGCCACCAATAATTTCTTGTGACAAGTTCAACCATCTTCCATTGTCCTCCATGTCCTGCAATGGGTATGTCATGATGGAGTTGAACAATCTCCATTCGTAGTTTGTTATCCTTTGGAACATATACTTTTCCTCTCCAGAGTACAAGTGTTAGGAGCTATGCTCAGACTAAACACAACACTCAAGCTCGCTGGTAAGTGAGCAAAGAGAATAAGAACGAAGCAATGAATGGATTTTAAGAACAATGGTAGTTGCCTGAGCAAGACAAACTATCTCGAGTCTTAGAGTATCTACCTACTACTAGCCCTCCTTATATACTCCACTAATCCTAACCCAACTCCTGCCTGCCATCTCCCTCATTCCCTACTGTGCACTGCTGTGCTTCTGCCTCTCTGCCTCCTCATGCTCATCCTCACGTCCAACTCATGGTCCGCTTATGTAATCTCCAAGATAAGATTCTGATAAGATCTTCGATAAGCCGATAAGGGTTTCCATCCTGATGTGATAACGATAAGATAAGATAAGACCTTTAGATAAGATCGAATCTGTATTGAGCCTTGATCCTGCTGTCCAAGTTCATGATCCAACTCCGATAAAGTCTTACTGTCTGCCTTTGCCTTTGTGTATATGAGTCTTCATCCTAGCTGCCTCTACAGCTTAAGAGATCCAACAGTGTTGCCATAACACCCTTCATGCTAAGTGATCCTTGTTGTCCACTATCACCTTTGACTATTGCCCTTGATAGATCTGCTAGGCCTATATGTTGGCTCTTTCGGCCACTATCCTTGGGTTGCGATTATCTTCCCACTCTGGCCTATACGTCAGCTCGACTATGGTGGCTTTGCCAATGCTCTGTCCCTCCTTCATACAACTTGATAAGGCAGCTGTACTCCTGCCATGGTTGGTGAGTATACACCCTACACCTTGCGTTATAGATAATAAATGAGATACACTGGATAAGGTGTCAAATGCGTTGAAACGTCAAACTCAGGGGTTGGTTTGTAACATTGTGCCCAGACCCTACCCTGGCTTCCCATCATGCAGCCAGTGCTCTCCAACCTTCTTGAGGCAAGGGATAGGTAAATAAAAGGTTCAAAAAATGTCTATAATGCCTGAGGAGGCATTACCTGGGGCAGGGCATCAGTCAACTTGAAAAACATAGCCAGAGCCAGCTCTAGCTGGCTCTGGGAACTGAGCCGAGCCGAAAAACCGGCTCTGGGGACTGAGCTTAGCTGGAGCCGAGCTGAGCCGAGCTTTGGCAACACTACCTAGGGGGTCCCAACTCTCACTGTGGACAAACATTGATTGAGAATCTTTGGCAAACAAAATGGGACTCAGCATGGCGAAATGCTAAAAATAGGTTATCTAATCTGTCAGAGAGCCCTCGCATCACTCAATTTGTCGCCCTGCACTTCGTTGAAAGCATCGCCAAAACTACCTCCAAACCACATGCTGCCAAACTGTGTCCAAGTGTTCTAGAGGGCTAATAAAACAAAGAGATGAGACTGATTGTAGGGTCAACCTAGGTTAGGTATGAGGCAAATTGCGTCCGGGAGAGATTGGATAGAACAAAAGAAGAAAAATCATTTTTCATTCCTTTCCAGCTGATTGAATGGCCAGGGGTTGGACATGGGTTATTCCATCCTACATAGCACATATGCTGAAAAGCACAGATAAACAACCTTCCAGTAAAACTGATGAGGTGTGGACACCTTTCTGCAATTAACTTGGCAAGCGTGGAGAGCACAACAAACCTTTGAATGCTTGATAATATTGAAGAAGGATAGCATGGTTCTCCAATGATCTCATTCCTTCACTGTCACAATGTGGAAGTCTCAGTGTATGGCAGTAAACCACCATCACGTTGTCAGGAAAAACTCCACCTATGACCACATTGTTGAGTTCAGTGGTGACCTTTATCTTGTAGAAAGTGGGAGCAGTTCCGACGAGTGTGATGCCAGGGAAGGTGATCTCATCAAGAGTTGGGATGTGGAGCACCCTGTTGCAAATGAAGTTGTTTCACTGATAGGCAGCGATTGCTTCAGTGATGAGCTGCGGCTTGGGGTCTTCTGGGTTTTCAAACCGCTTACTCTCCTGCACCAGAAGAAGAAGAAGAAATTCATTATTGTCACAGATGCAAATGTCCATCTGAGCTGAGCATTGCTTCCCACAGATGATCAAAGGAAGGGCCTGATGAGTGACAATGATTTGACGGCCTGCCGCGTACCCCAACATCTCCAACAGTCTGGTGGTGAAGGTGTTGTCAACAGCAGCTTCTTGACCTACCTTGGGGTTTTGAGCGAGATCGAGGTGAAATAATAACTTGTAGGTGTCATCATCAGGAGCAAGCGCTCATTCCATGGTCTCACAGAAGTGGCTGATGACAGGTGGCACAGGTGGGAGTTGGTCCTGGTTGAAGAATTCCACCATCGACTGCTCAACCACTTGGATGTTGTATGCTTGAAGCTCATTTTGAGTCCAATCACTACCAGATTTTGGGCTGTGGATGAAGTTTTCCATAGCTGCCATAAAATGCGAGTAATAAATCTCAACTTCCAAATGCTGAAACTGGACTTACTCGTACGGAGTGGCGTAAAGAACAATGATGGTGAGGGAACAAAAGGCTAATGTTTGTGACTGTGACTCGCAGTCAACAAAACAACAGTTTGTTGCCACTGCGGCAGCCATCACCCTACATGCTCACAGCACTCCAAACACGATGCGTTATGACCAGCTCATGTACCAAACTCGCTAACGCCTCAGGGCCGAGCTAGTTGAGAATAATTAAGCTCAAGTGCTGGCCTATGATTTTCTTTTTTGCATAGGAAGTCCTTATCATCTACAAAAAGTTGGGAACCTGGCGAAGCTCACCAGGTCAGGTGACGCATTGGCCAACGCTTGCCAGGCCTGGCGAATATGTCACCAGGCGGTATGAGAGTCTCACCATGCCTGGCAAAAATGTCACCAGGCAGTATGAAGGTTCGTCAAGCCTGGAGATGTACCCCCTGCCTGCTAAAGTTTGCCAGGCCATATGAAAGCATCACCACACCTGGCAGGCCACATTCATCCAAAATTTTTGAAGTTCATTTGACCTCCCCTCACTTGTCAGTGCATCACGTGTGCAAGACTTATTTTCTGCGTTGCATCTCACCTGCTCCTTACTCTCCCTCCTCACTGCGCTCATCTCATCTCCCTCCTCACCCCAGCCATCTCCCTCTTGCATGCCCCCTCCTCTTCCTGCATGCCCCCTCCTAGATTGCCACCATTTTGGCGCTTTGAATTGAAAATTTGAAGTCAGCGCAATCAATAAGTGGGTATATGCATGGTACAATGACAGTCCATGATGGTTTAGATGGAGGCAGAGTGGCTAGTACCCATAACAATCAAGCAAATGTTGTTTTAAGACCAAGCAGTAAGGCAGAACATTCATAACGACTACTTTACTAATGCCAACAATGGACAGATCAACATAATATCGAAACCACAGGAACCCAACTGGCATCAGACTCACATCGTTCTGTAACCTCTAGCAAACCTGTCAATAAGCGCGCAGCAAGTCCACTCAGCAATTTGTCAGATGAAGATGGTTGCACTGAATCCATGCATATGGCCAAGGATCAGCCATCAGGAAAGAAGTGCACCAAGGCTGTTGCACCAATGCTGACCAGTCGTGTAATGAGAAATTGCAATGCTTGTAAATGAGCAAGTCCCAAAGCCTTTCTATTAATCAAGTTGACTTCAGCAGTCGAACACGATGTAGTTACAACAAATTGTAATTGATAGTAATAATAAATGCTATTTTATCAGTGATAATGAAACCTTCCTGGTGAGGATTGGCCAACATGAAACCTTCCTGGTGAGATTTGGCCACCAAAAGTCCTGGCAGTGAAGTTTCACCAGCCAGAGGATAGTTGAGCTGACTTCTGACCCAGGTCATCCTTCAAAAAGCCTGGTGAATCTCACCAGGCCTGGAAAGGGTCTGACCCCGCATGGTGAGGGTTGACCAGTCATCTGACTTTTTGTTGATGATCTTGATGATCAAGGTGGCGCTGCTAGTGACCACATGAAGGAATTCTATCAGAATCAAAAGTGACGTGATGAAATGCACATGATGGCCGACATGACATGTTTAAAGACTCCTCAGTTCGCTCATGCAGGCAGTTGGTAAGTTTGAATGAAATGCTCTCTCTTTAATCACTTGCTAGTAACAAACTTGTCCATCTTATCTTTGCATGCCTTCTTGAAGCAGTTAAATATAGAAATTGCCATGTCCTTGCCTTCCAACCACACCGTGATCTCTTCCTACTTGTCCCATCTCCTTGCCCCAGCACAACATGACCATGGTCCACTCCCTCATCACAAAGCTAGCCACCACCCTCCTGGGCCCATCCGCTCTCTTGCTGGTGCTGCAAAAGGGTAAGATTGACATCAATAAAGGGATCCTACCCTATGGGAATTTTATCTACTTGTGTTTCCTCAAACCCCATGAGTGAATCAAAAAGGCACCTCGGGCCAACAGCATGCATTGGAGAGCTTCTACCATGCGCAGGCTGGTGTTTATGATGCAACCCGCAAGCGGCTGCTCTGTGGTCAGGAGGACATGCTAGGGCTGCTTGCTGCTCAGCTGAAGTTTCGTGGATGCCTGCAAGATTGGTCACCTTAGTGTGGTGTCCCACCACAGGTT
Source organism: Amanita phalloides (assembly GCA_032173475.1). NCBI lineage: Eukaryota > Fungi > Basidiomycota > Agaricomycetes > Agaricales > Amanitaceae > Amanita > Amanita phalloides. The sequence goes on along the minus strand of JAENRT010000047.1, from coordinate 276,027 downwards.
ATTTATATGATATAGACATGAATATATGTATACCTAGAAATCTGATGAAGCATTGACAATGCACAATCAAACCGATTGATTAGTGGAGACGGAATTGTCGGGGCTGAAGAGTTGTTGCACATTTGGATATTAAATAAGTAAAGGATCAGGTATGTGAAACAAAGCAGGAAAGCCACATTGTGCCGATGTTAAGGTGAGAAGGGTAGGTAATGGAAGTACTTCCTCGGGAACCAATGACAAATGTATTGCTTGGAAATGGTAGATAGGGACGAAAAAGAGGTGATATCCAAAAGAATGGGTAATTGTCCAGAGTTATCCATCCATCCTGCTTAAATACGAAATGCTTCAAGTGTGAAAGAGGGTGGGGTGTGTGAGGGAAGATGTCTGAGCCAGGGACAATGCAGGTGCCATCTGGAGAGAACGAGACTGACGTGACGTAATTTTTGTGACCCTCAAACGGGCGTGTGTCCCATACTCGGATTGTTGTCGTGATCTCTTGAACCAGAGACAATGCGGGTGCCATCCGGAGAGAACGCACTGACTGACGTCGCTTTGGTGACCCTCAAACGGACCAGCAACAACGTCCCCACTGCGTGCATCCCATACTCGGATTGTGTGATCCACTGAGCCAGAGACAATTCGGGTGCCATCCGGAGAAAACGCAACTGACATGACGTCACTTTGGTGACCCTCAAATGGACCAGCAACAACGTCCCCACTGCGTGCATCCCATACTCGGATTGTGCAATCATCTGAGCCAGAGACAATTCGGGTGCCATCCGGAGAGAACGCGACTGACTCAACGTGACGTGTGTGACCCTCAAATGGACCAGCAACAACGTCCCCACTGCGTGCATCCCATACTCGGATTGTGCAATCTCTTGAGCCAGAGACAATGCGGGTGCCATCTGGAGAGAACGCGACTGACGTGACGTGACTTATGTGACCCTCGAACGGACCAGCAACAACGTCCCCACTGCGTGCGTCCCATACTCGGATTGTGCAATTATATGAGCCAGAGACAATGCGGGTGCCATCCGGAGAGAACGCGACTGACGTGACGTAATGTTTGTGACCCTCAAACGGACCAGCAACAACGTCCCCACTGCGTGCATCCCATACTCGGATTGTGTGATCATCTGAGCCAGAGACAATGGGTGCCATCCGGAGAAAACGCAACTGACGTGACGTCACTTTGGTGACCCTCAACGGACCAGCAACAACGTCCCCACTGCGTGCATCCCATACTCGGATTGTGCAATCGCTTGAGCCAGAGACAATTCGGGTGCCATCCGGAGAGAACGCGACTGACGTGACGTGACTTGTGTGACCCTCAAACGGACCAACAACAACGTCCCTACTGCGTGCATCCCATACTCGGATTGTGCAATCATCTGAGCCAGAGACAATGCGGGTGCCATCCGGAGAGAACGCGACTGACGTGACCCAATCTGTGTGACCCTCAAACAGACCAGCAACAACGTCCCCACTGCGTGCATCCCATACTCGGATTGTGCAATCTCTTGAGCCAGAGACAATTCGGGTGCCATCCGGAGAGAACGCGACTGACGCGACATAATCTGTGTGACCCTCAAACAGACCAGCAACAATGTCCCTACTGCGTGCATCCCATACTCGGATTGTGCAATCATCTGAGCCAGAGACAATGCGGGTGCCATCCGGAGAGAACGCGACTGACGCGACATAATCTGTGTGACCCTCAAACGGACCAGCAACAACGTCCCCACTGCCTGTGTCCCATACTCGGATTGTGCATCATCTGAGCCAGAGACAATTGGGTGCCATCCGGAAGAAGCGACTGGACGCGACTATTGTGTGACCCTCAACGACCAGCAACAACGTCCCCACTGCTGCATCCCATACTCGGATTGTTGCCATATCCCTGAGCCAGAAGACAATGCGGTGCATCCGGAAGAGAACGCAACTGACGTGACGTGACTTGTGTGACCCTCAACGGACCAGCAACAACGTCCCCACTGCGTGCATCCCATACTCGGATTGTGCATCATCTGAGCCAGAGACAATTCGGGTGCCATCCGGAGAGAACGCACTGACGTGACATAATCTGTGTGACCCTCAAACGGACCAGCAACAACGTCCCCACTGCGTGCATCCCATACTCGGATTGTGCATCTCTGAGCCAGAGACAATGCGGGTGCCATCCGGAGAGAAAGCGACTGAGCCTATTTCCGCATCTGTCTTCCGTACAACAATTGCCGCACTTTGCCATTCTTTCATTGCCGTACCCTCCACCTCCATAAGCCCACGCATATATCCCCAGTAGTTGTCATATACCGAACTCGATTTTGCACAGAATGGTACTGCTGAGATGTAGATGTGGGGTGTACTGCGTGTGCATGCCCCACCAGCAAATCGCGCCACGAACGACACTGCATCAGCAATTTGTTTCATTATATTACCCGGGGGATCCTTTCCAGTATATCTCAGCTTCTGAGTCGAGATCATGGGCAGGTATCCTCACCTTCAACCCGTTCTGCACCTGTCGCAGTATATCTGCTCCTGTCCAGATCCGTTGCTCAAGGTTTAGTACCTCCATCCAAAATAACAGCTGTTTCCTCAAAAAATTGTCGAGATTCTTGTGGACCGCCTCGCTGGAATTGCTCTTTTGGAGATGCTCAGCCCAGTACCGACATGCGTATGAGAGGGTGGGGGAGATGTGTTTCCTGACTCGCTCTTCTAGGTCTTGTACATCCTTGTCAAATACAAACGATGACTCAAGGCCGCATATATTGAACCGCAGCTGTGCTTTCATCACATCGAAGCAACCATTCGCAAGTAGTTCGTGGTGCTGAGCTGCATTGCAATGGAACTCTTTGGATCGATCTCGTTGAAGGATATACTCGGGAAACGATGCGTGGAAAGGGGAACATACTCTATCCACTAACAATTGCGCAAGCAAAGTGGCAGAAGTGTGCATCTTTCGTTAGAGGCTGAAGCAACGCAATTGTCTTGAGTGACACGGGTTCCCTCGCACATACCACCGTCCAGAGGGTGAGGCGAATATTATCTATTTCGTCCGGTTCCAGGGCATCGTCGAAGGCTGCGGAGAGAACACTCGTGTTCGTACTAATTTAGTCCATTCTTCATTGCTCGTTTTCCCAGACCTCCGGTGTGTCCATGATGTAACACCCGTTTGACGAGGCGCGAGCGGGAATCTGCGTCGAACGACGGTGGAACGACCGGATACCATAGTAAGGGCACAGCGCTGATGAAGCACGCGGATCGTTGATTGAACTACCTCCCAGACGGCTTTGCATTGTTCCAGACTGAGAGCTTGTTAGCCACTTAATGGGCAGTGGGACCTAGCTGAACCACGCCATTGCGGCTGCTCAGCCATTTCCAATTCCGCTGCCGCCAACGCGCCACTTCGATATCGTGTAGTGGTAAATTGGAGCACAGATCTCGAACGTCCTTGGGTGCCAACATTTTTTGTGCGGATTCGTTGTGACTGGGGGTTTGAAGGGTAGATCCGGGAGGCGCAGCTTCAGGAGCGCTCCAGAAACAGCCGGAATGCCTCGTCGTCGTCACACTCATCCAAGGCGTCGATCACAATAACAGTATCTTCTAGTACCACCTCCTTGACCTCTCGGATGGGGCCCTCGATGAGCTTCTGAAACTGCCATCGCACCTCGAGTTTGCTTGCCTGCGGCTCCTCTTTGAGGACTTTGCATAAGGCCGATCGATACGCGGGGAGGATTGTGAGAGTTTGGAATGCGAGAGTCGGAACAAATATTATTAGCGTCACGACAATTGAGGTTCAGCGCGGGAACAAAGAAGTTGCCACCGAGTTCCCGACTTGCGCAACCATTCGCACAGGCTGTACCCGATTTTCGTCTTACCAGTCCCCGCCATACCATTCATCCAATACACCTTTGCCCCTCCCTTCTTCCAGGCCCAGTCTTTCAAATCTTCAATGATCTTCTCGCGTGTCTCTGCTGTACACCCATGTCTGCCAATATTGGTGGAATATTTCGAGTTATATCTGGCTGATTGCACGGGGACATCTCATCGAGCAATGCTCTATCAGTGGACTTTTGAGCGTCATCAAGACCTAGTCAAACCGTCCTACCTCATGTAAAATTTCGGCATCTTCCGCAGTGTGAGAATACATACGTCTAACTTTACTCATACTTGCTGCGCAGAATATTGGCAACTGGGTACCCACTTGTATAGTTGACGAAAACAACGACTCAATACGACGATAACGTTGAAGAATATCCCCGGAATCCTCATCGCCTCCACTATCCGGAGCCCACGCCCGCGAATCTTGCTTATATCCAACGGATTTCACTTCGTCTTCAATCGATCTGCAAGGTTGATTAATAAGGTGAATCCAGGGTTAGGATCTGGTACATACTTCGCATGTGCGCCATTTGGTCTCTAG